>JAHTLZ010000309.1:1526592-1547412 GCA_023846285.1 Phrynocephalus versicolor | reverse complement strand
AAATCAATAGCATAACATCATTTCATCACACATGGCATACATAATCAGTACAGAGAGACAAAGAATGGGTGCCTTACTCACAAAGGCCCATTGAACACTGATTAACAGAGCACTTATATGCATTTGTCTGTCCAATCAGGTAACACAGTGCATCATGGCTATTGCAGCACCTTGCATCAGCCAAACCCATTTAAGCCACTTCTTTTCACCTGCAGTCTAATGCTGCTATCTCACCTGGGGAAGATCCTGATCTTCTGAAAGTCCGGCTTTTCCTCTTCCTCCCGTCACATGACTGAAGATGTGGGATAGCAGTTCCCACGTACAAAAGTCATTTTTTTAAGCACAGTTCAGCCCCATGGCCAGCAGGTGGCACTAGGATTTTTAAAAAAGGAACAGCTGGCTGGCGCTATGCCTTGGGGGAGTTAAAACAGCACCAGATCCAGCTTCCTGTCACTAGGAGGGTGGGGGGAAATTAAAAAAAAAATAAAAACCAGCACCAATCAGCCCCAGGAACAGCCGGTCAGTGCTATGAGAAAAACAGAAGAAAGAAAGCCAGATCATCTACAGGGTCCCACAATGTCTGCTTCTTTAATAGGTGGATTTTTTTAAGCGAGGCAAAAAATTCCCTACCTCTCTGGTAAGTCTTGGAAACCTCGCTTAAGGGGACATTACAGTCCCCCCCCCCAAAAAAAGCCCGGTGGCCATGGGGGTGGCATTTTTGGGCATGGTTTATCTATAAATTTAATCTGCTTTTAAAGGGACATTTAAAACTTTAGCCTGAATCACAGTGACTTTGCACATTTGCACATCTAAGACTCCATCTTAGAAAGCAATTAAATACAGACAGACCATTTGTTTACGCACATGTCTAATACATAGTTTCACTAGCTAATGTATGACAGCCTTCACATGGTTCACGAGAACAACAACAATGTTCTGTTCTTATCCCATTATAACAAGGGTTAGGGTTAGGGTTAGGGTTAGGGTTAGGGTTTTCTATTCCTCTTTGTTTTGCTTCTTTTGGAGAGAATTGGCATAGTTTAAGGACATACCTGGTATTGACAAATAATGTAACTTCTGAATAGGGAGTATTTTGCATTGACTTCCTTTTGGGGCCAACCAAAGTGGATAGAGGGATGCTCTTCTCCCTCTCACAAAATACCAGAACTAGGGGACATACACTCAAATTGAGGGCTGGGAGAGTAAGAACAGAAAAAATAAAATATTTTTTCACCCAGTGCGTTGATAGTTTGTGGAACTCCCTACCACAAGATGTGGTGATGGCACCTGGCCTGGATGCCTTCAAAAGGGGATTGGACAGATTCCTGGAGGAAACGTCCATCACAGGTGACAAACCATGATGGAGATGTGTAACCTCCAGGCTTAACACTGGGGTACTTCAAGGACCAGGTGCAGGGGAGTGGTATCAGGGGACAGAGATCTAGTCTCATGCGCTACCAGAGGCATTTGGTGGGGCTACTATGAGAGACAGGAAGCTGGACTAGTTGGGCCTTTGGCCTGATCCAGCAGGGCTCTTCTTAGGTTCTTATGTTCTTAACCTTCCTCTTCTTCTTAGCATCTCTCCCACTTGGTGGCCGGGGGGTCTGCTACTCTGGTTTTCATCTTCCACTTGGCATTGTTGCAGGCTCGGCTCAGGTGAAGCCAGGATAACCGCATGTCATTGTCAAGGGTGTTCTTCAAACACTGCTTTTGGTCATGCCTTGGTTGGGATCCACTGGACCTCCAGGGTGGGACCCTTTTTGGCCAGAGTTTTCTCAATGGGATGCAAGTCGGGCTTCACACATCTTGTCACCGATTGGTGCCATGTCATAGTTTGCTCGGATGTCATCATTGCACACATGGTCGTTTCACGTCTTGCACATGATGCTCGATGCTGTCATTTTAGCCAGGCACTGTCGACCCTTGATACACTTTGCGATAAAGATTCCTGTCGGCTGAGATCATGGAACTGAGGTGTTTGAATGGCAAAATCCTTGGTAAGTCAATGCCATTGAATTTGTTTGGGTTGGTCATCAGCTGCTCCATCGGAGCAATGGTCTCTATGTCTAACTATAGGAAAAGAGATTCAATTTGAACATAAGGAATAACTTCCTGACAGTTAGAGCTGACCAGCAGTGGAATAATCTGCTCCCCCAAAGGAGGGTGGTGGAGTCTCCTTCTGTGGAGGTTTTTAAGCAGAGGCTGGATGGCCATCTGTCGGGTGTCCTGTGATGGGGGTTCTGCATGGTCTCTTCCAATTCTATGATTCTATGATTCTATGTGTACTGTTCCCAAGGCAGTGGGCACCCATACTCAATTTAAAATTTAAAAATTTAAAAAGGATGTTGACAACCTCGAGTGGGTACAGAACAGGGTGACCAGGATGGTTAAAGGTTAAAAGTTGGGAAGAAAGGTCTTATAAGGAACAGCTTAGGGACCTGGGAATGTTTAGCCTTATAAAAAGAAGGCAGGGGGTTGGATATGATAGCTACCTTTAAATATCGGAAAGGATGTCATATCAAAGAAGGGGCTGGTTTGTTTTCCATGGCTTCAGAGATTAGGATTCGGGGCAACGGTCTCAAACTATAGGAAAAGAGATTCCATTTAAACATTAGGAAGAACTTCATGACGGTTAGAGCTATTCAGCAGTGGAATATGCTGCCACAGAGGGTGGTGGAATCTCCTTCTTTGGAGGTTTTTAAGCAGAGGCTGGATGGCCACCTGTCAGAAATACTGTGATGGGGGTTCCTGCGTGGCAGGGGGTTGGACTGGATGGCCCTTGAGGTCTCTTCCGACTCTAGGATTCTAGGATTCTAGGATTCCTCACACTGAGGCACGGGCCAAACTTTCTTAGACGGTCACTCCACGCTTGGGCTTGGAGCTCAAGATCTGCCTGCATGATGCAATCAGCATAAAGAAGCATCCAGGGCACTGGTTTCTGCAGAACTCAAGTGACTACATCCATAATCAGAATGAAAAGAACTAGGGAAAACGCCGAGAACGCCACCCTGTAGGAAGAAAATCCCAAAACAAACCTGGAAAAGGAAGCTGTCTATTTTTACTTTTCGCCATCAGGAAGGCTGCACAGCTCACATTTGTAATTAGGCATTTGCAGAGTTACTTTGCAACTATCTTTACATCACTCCCTACTAAAAAAAGTAACTTCATGTGTGTGCTTTCCCTGTGACATTTCTACCCGGCTGTCATCCCATCTCCTTAAAGGATGGAATTAGTGCCATGTTTACAGGCCACCCTGGGTTTCACCTTCGTTGTACAGCACCATTCGTCATAAAAGCTACCAATTTTTTCCCCGTGTCCCCAGCCTCATTTATGAGATCCAGTGATGAAATCTTGAGTTCAAAACCCCCATCATAAATTGGCCCTCGAGACGACAACTCATCTTCTCTCCTTCCTTCTGCTGTTATATATGGTAGGGAGAGCCATCCCTCGCGATAACCACTGGGCCCCTCGGTCTTGCTGCTGAACCATCAAAATGTCACAGACCAAATAGGGAACAACCCCCGTACGGTTGTTGCAGTGGTTTACTCTCTCATTTGTTGACCTCCCTTGTCCTTATTCTCTGATAGGGTTACTCACTGTTTAACATGGCCTTACTGGGTGAGAAATGTTCCGGTCTCCAAGATTTCCCGTCCTCAACAGCTCTTCCTAGCTCTTTCAAACATAAGCCTGTGGCTTCCTTTAGAAGTCTTTCCATCTCACATTTTATACCTTCCTCTTTTCCTGCTGCCTCCCCACTTCCCCAGTGTTATGGTCATGTATAGAGAATCCTACTTTTTCATGATGGTGCCAAGCTTTGGTTTGAAATAGGACACACACACACACACACCTTGTTCATCTTTCTGGCTGTCGGGGGTACAGTGCCCCCCCACCCTTTGGCACTTCATATACTTCGGTCCGGGGTAAGGGGTAAAGGCATGTTTCAGCCCTCCTGTACTTACCCCAGGACTAGTGCTGCCCCAAACAGGCCTGTGAGGGCCTTCTGGAGGCACCAAGAGGGCTTCCCTGTGAACCGGAAGTGATTTCCGGATCACCGAAAATAATTTCTGAGGCCTCTGAGGGCCTTTTAAGGCCTGTTGGAGGCCTCAGAACTGATTTTTTTGCAACCCAGAAGTGACTTCCCATTCGCAGGAGGCCCTTTTGGGGCTTACAGAAGACTCAGGAAGGCCCTTGTTGGCCCGTTTGGGGCAGCACCAGGCTGAGGGATAGTAAAAAAGCCCCCAGTTAGGCCCACCAGTCCCGACCCAACCTGCATCGACATATCGTGGATTTTCAGTTATCGCGGGTCGAGTCGGGTCCCTAAACCCCGTGATAGGTGAGGGGTCACTGTATCCACAAAGCTCTCCTCCAGCACCACTTGTCAAACAAATACGTTCTTTTTTGAGATGGACACGTAATGATTTTTTTTTCTTTCGTCTTTCATTTTTCGTTTCATTCCCTAACTAAATGAATAAATGAACTGCCCCTTCAAAGAAAAACGAAAAGAAAAGAAAATAAAATTATCAGTTCATTCTGTTTCGTTTTTTGTTTTCCGATAGGAATTCATTGAAGCAATACATTGAAGCAATACATTTCTATGGGAAACCACTTTTAACCAATTGGGTGGGGGAAAGCACAGGTTTTTAAAACCTTTTTTGCCAGCTATCTGTCATGCTGTGACATCTGGGGGGCAGCACCCGGGGGGGGGGGGGCAGCCAGCAGGGCCCCAGACGCCACAACCTGTCAAAAATAGATAAAAACAGAAAAACAAAATGAACAAAAAATGAAACAATTTTTTTCAAAAAAAATCATTTCAAATGAAACAAAATGAAACAAACTATAACAAAACGAAGAATAAAATGCCATTTTTGCGTTTCATGCCCTTCTCTGCTTCTTTTCCCTGCCAGCTTTCTTGACTGTCCATCTTTCACACCCACCCATGGTGACTGGAAATACAAGTTCAAGTTGCAGACACCTTGGAAATAAGCCACTTTCGGCCTCCCTCCTCTTGGTGGTCAAACACACCACAAATGTAATGGTTGACAGGAATATTGCGCTTTACATTTGCGTGAATGGGTTTTGGCTTTTGCTTCTTAAATGGCAAAACCCTTGTTTGAAATCTTCAGATCCAAATCATTTATAAACATTTGCAAACCAATGAACAACAAAGCAGTCGGGCAGACTTACTTAACTTGCTCCACCAGCAGCAAAGGTGCCCCATTTATTCCGCAGTGGGAAGCCAGATTCGTTGTGCAGTCTGTGGTGTTTTTTTTCCAAACGACTAATCAATTATCCTTTATTAGGTTCGTTCCCTTCATTAGTCATTTCTTCGATGCCTTCCATGCTTCATTAGCCCCTTCTTGGGTGAAAGTGGATTTCAAGAGTTACAAAGCGCTGGATAATTTATTTTATTGAGCAATTTATTTTCTGGGTACATTTTTAAAGGTCAATTAATCAATCTAAATGGAAGGGTGAAGTATAGATTACCAGAGAACTTCCCTCCCCAGGCCTCAACTTACAGAGGAGAGAGAAAAGCTCGCACCCAGAAATTGCTCTGGCTGACTTTCTCACCTGGCACCAAAAAAGCTGTCCCAATAAAGTCGATGAGTTTATTGATCGCACCTTGGCTTGGGGAATGGCACTTTCATAATTAGCTGTGATTAGGTGCGTAATTAAACAGACTGCTGACTTTGGGGATAAAGGCAGTTATGCCGGTTGGTTTACACGAGAAAGAGAAGGCAGAAAAAGATCGGCGCCATGGCCTTCAACGAAACAGAGAACGCACTTTTTGCTGGAAAGGCACCGCAACCCCAATAATTGGTTGCCGCTCTTGGTAGAGGACTCCCCCCCCCGCCTTGCTCAGACCTGGTATTTCCACGTCTTTCGGGGCTCTGAAACATTGAGTCATGCAAAATGATTGAAGGGCTGTTAGTGTGTTCAAGATCTGCAAGCTGGTGAAGCCGACGGAAGGACGATGCAGAAAGTGGCAATGTATCCCATAGCAGGTCCATCACAAAGTGCAACACTAGGGGGCGTCATCTGCCATCCTGGCCACACAGAGGCCCAAAGAAAACACAAGAGAGAAAAACCTTCTAGAACAGAGGTGAGAAGCACAAAACTTGTGAGCCATGTTCTTCCCCTTGTGTGTGTCCTTCTATCTAAATCAGATATGTCCAAACTTTGGCCCTCCTGATGTTTTGGACCACAACTCCCAGAATTCTAATCTTAGATTGCCAGTGACAAAGGACTGTGGGAGTTGTGGTCCAAAACATCTGGAGGGCCAAAGTTTAGACATGCTTGATCTAAATTATACAATGCCCCTTGTATATTTGTGCCTAACTGACATTACAGTAAGAATCTGGTGACGCCACAAAAACTCGTATATTGTATGACTTTTATTTTTTATCAGCAGACTTTAAAGGTATTGCCTATTGGTTTTTCTTGTACTGTATTTGTATTTTGTAATGGCCACACGGCTCCCTCTTTTAATTTTTCTGGTAATGTGTATTTGATAGTCAGTGTGTCACTCACTGAGGCAACCGGGCATGGGATTTTCAGATTTCTTGGACTTTTAGGAAAGAGGGAATGGATTGGCATCAGAGATGGGCGTTTTGTTTCGGAAGGTGTCTGGTTCTGAAACGAAACACAGCAGCACAGCTGCCGTTCAGAACTGGGACCCAGCCTCCAGAATGAAATCAACCATTGACTTACCTTCATGTGGGGTGAAACTCCAATGAGAAAGCCGCCTCTGAAGCGTCATCTTTCCTTCTCCCTGGTGCTAGCCAATCAGGAGCTGTGCAAGGACATACATCATCCCGCCCCCCTGTCTGGCTAAAACAGGAGGACTTGGGGACAAGCAACTCTTTCTTTGCCCATTGTTGAGAGTGTCCGTCCAGTTCCTTTTTTATTATCAACAGATAAGATAAAAATTAGTAACAGAATTATAGATGATAATGGGAATTATATAATTCAAATGTAATACAATGGTACCTCTACTTACAAGTTTAATCCATTCTGAATGCATGCTCATAAGTCAAACAACTTGTAAGTAGAGCAGGCGTATCTTAAATTAAATTAAATTAAATTAAATAAAAAATAAAAAATAAAAAATGTAAGTAGAGCAGGCCACATGTAACATTTGTAAGGCAGCAGTTAAAATGGCAACAGTTTTCCACTCTTAAGTTGAATTGCTCATAAGTAGAGCCGCTCCTAAGTAACCACTGTATATGCAATGTATTATTAACTCTTAAAAATAGTATTGTTATAAGATAATCATTATAAGAAAATGTTCTACCATGATTCCCCAATTCTGTGGCCTGAGGTATTTTTCTAAACTGTACCTTATTTGCCTGCCCTGCTAATTGCCTCACTCCCAGGATTTCAATCATATGCAAGTTGTTGCATATGAGAAATTTGGAGGGAAGGGAGGGGAGACCAAGGTAATTAACAACCCATCCACTTTTTTGGAGAAAGCAGGCTTTGGATACTAGAAAGATCCTGTCAAGCACTTAGTAATTTTATGAAAAAGACTGCAATAGAGATTTATGGAAAGCTGTTCAGTTAAACGTTTCGGCTTCAGCTTTCCTCAGGAACGCGACTGGGATTTCAGATGAACGCTGTGAACCAAAACAGCAGTTTTAAGAACCCTCAAGATGGAATTAATCTGAGGAGTACAGGATGTGCAAGCGAAAGGGGGGGAAATTAAGAGGAAGAAACCTCAAAACCTGGCTAGAAATTAAGTGTTACCTTACAGATGACGTGTTCTCCTCAAGGGCCGTGAGTCTAAGAAGCCAGAAATGTCATTCCTTTAAAAAGCTTCAGATTTATTTATGTGTTGTGTCCTGTCGTGTTGTGTTGTGTTGTTTCTATGCTACTTTTCTCCCAGTTATTCCTTTCCTTCCTTCCTTCCTCTCTTCATCTCTCTCTCTGTTCCTTCAAAAATTTATCCCATCCAACTAGTTTCAAGGGTGGCGTTCAAGTAATGAAACATAAGTAGACAGGAGCAATAAAAAGTTGACATAAAACACTCTCAAAGTCGGACAACTAGTAACAAAAAAAAGCACTTAGGGGGGAATTAAAACTGTATGCATCAATAACCCAAGATGTCTGACAAATTACTTGAGTACCTCTCAATTTAAAATACATATTCCATACCAGTAAGAAATGATCTAATACAGGGTTGTCTAACTTTGAACAGGCTGAGGTCTACTTTTTCCGGCCCAAAGTTTCTGAGGGCTAATACACTAATACAACTACTTACAAATTCTATCCATTCCAAGCACATGCTTGTAAGTAAAAAACATTGTATCTCGAGCAGCGGTTTCCCATTGGAATGCATTGAAATCCGAATGTATTCCTATGGGAAGGCTGACCATGCACATGCTTCCCTTGCACCCACTCAATCATCTGGCCAGCGGTGGGGAGCAGGGGACCACGCCATGGCCCTTGAACTGCCCTGCTCGGCTGAGACCGTGGACTGGCAGACCCAGAACTTTGCTGGGGCAGTGGTGGTCCTTGGGATGGGGGAGGGAGGGGTGGAGTACTTATCCCCTCACTTTTTTATTGGTGGCCGGCGGGCTACTTTTGAACCCTTCATGGGCTACTGGTAGCCCACAATCCACCAGTTGTGCAGGCCTGATCTAATCCGTCCTCAGAATAAAATAGTTCAATCTTCCCGGCGAGGGGTAAATAAACCACAGATACACTGCTGGCCAGTGGAAAGATTCAATCATGTCCCTGCAATCAAGTGGCCGGAAATATACTCAACAATGCAATTGAGGTATGGCTAGGGATCACCTTTGGGTCTGGTGTGATCAGACCCAAAGGTGAGTGAGAGAACAGGGAGCACAACCATTATTATTCCGGTGAATTAAAAAAAAGAGCTACAGTGTACGTCTGACCGCTCAAACCACCAAGCCACAAGCTTGCTTAGGGTTGTCAGCCCACTCTATTTCCTATTTATTTATTTAGAATGTTTTCACCTGGCCTTCTTCTTTGGAACAGGATGCAAGGTGGCTTACAGTACTGAATGACAATATGCAATGCAAAAGATTTAGGACAATATTCAAGTTAAGAGCAACAAATCTGAAGAGGCATTGTACATCATTAAAAAGGCAGTGCTGAGGTGAAGGGCACTAAGTGAAAAATTCCATTGTGAGGGGTAGGAAATTAGAAATGGGAAACACGGGCAGTAGTACGAACTCAGTCTAAACGATAAGGCTTGACAATCTCTCTAAGAGTCACATAATAGTCTGTCTATGTTAGGCAGATATCTCTGTGGCTCGATGGAGCAGAAAAACATCTTAAGGGTTGAAACTTGGGTGAGTGCGAGAATAAAGGAAATGAAGATTATTCCCAAATGTGTAAGGCTGGGTCAACAGCAACAAAAGCCTTCCTCTTTGGTCTTGAAGATGTTTTTTCTATTTAAGTACAAAGGTGGAATAGGTGATACCTTTAGGCTGCTAGAATATTCACAAAAAGGTTGCTAATAGAGTAGGACCCTGGCATCCACTGGAGATTGGTTCCAGGCTTTCCTGTGGATAATGAAAACCATGGATAAGAGAGAACAATGGCCCACCCACCCCCAAACTGCTGTTTCCTGACAGTAGCTTGCTTTATGACTGCTGTTTTTAGACAGTAGCTTGCTTTACAGATGCTATGTGTGACAAGAGCTTGCTTTACAGCTGCTGTTTGTGACAAGAACTTGCTTTACATCTTGCTTTGTGGCTGCTGAATTATTGAATTTTTTCCCTCTGCCATCCATGGATAACGGAATCAGTGGATGATGAATCAGTGGATACAGGGGTCCTACTGTATTTCAAGGACAAAATTTTGCAACTTTTTTTGAATTTTCTAGTAGCCTAAAGGTATCATCTGTTCCTCTTTTGTATTTGTTTTTTGTGATGGCTACACGGCCCCTCAACTTGTTTTGTTTCTATTTAAGGGCTCCCTCGTGAGAATCTAAGGGACAGAGAAAGAAACAGAAGAAAAATGTTGAGGGACCCAGACGTTGCCCATCATTCACAGGGAGGAGCCCTGAGCCACAGGCTCCACAGCAGACAAGCTGCTCCCATATCATCTGCTTACTCCCTTCCCCACGTTGGCAAGATGTATTACAAATTCTGTAAACAACAAACTTGAGGCTCAATGTGTGTCACGAAAATTAATATAGCCAACATTGAATGAACTGGTGTCATCTTCTAGCCTCCTTTTTTTGTGGATGTAGAGTTGGGGTCAGTCCAGTGGTAGACCTATTAAGCCCCTGTCCTACCTGTTGGGTTCTTGGCGGCATCTCTTGGGTCCAGAATAGAATCTTTGACTAGGAGCGCCTTTCCTCTGGCACAGCTAGGATGACCTGTTGGGTAGTTCAGTGGTTTGGGGACAAAACCGCCAAAATGGTGGTCCGCCCCAATTCATAGTTCCTCAACCGTGGCGAACCAAGAACTTTAACCACACCAACTGGAAAAAAAATAAATCAGTTCATGTGGAGCTTTCTTAAAGTGCCCCCCCCCAAAAAACCTACCACCACATTCCCACAACTGTTGTCCCTACCTTGTCTGTGTCTGCCCAGCCACTGTCACAAGACCTCGGGTGGCAAAGCACATAGAGTGCATTGCAGTAGTCCAGCCGGGGCGCCACAAGGGCCTGTGTTACTGTGGCCAGTGCTGGTTTCTCAAGAAAGGGGCATAACTTGCGCACTAGCCTTAATTGTGCAAATGCACTCCTTGAGAAAAAGATCCTGAGGAAATAGAGCTGGACTAGAATCGTGCCTGGAAAATCATGGTTGACTGATATTGGTTGACAGAAACCAAGATCTAACAGGTCATAATACAACTTCTTTTCTTCCGATTTCCTTCTATACTTCTCTTCCAGCTACATAGTTCGATTCCCATCACAGTTGATCCATCTGATACAACTGGCATTGTCTCTACCTCCCCCCTCCCACCCCACAAACATCACCTGCACTAAGAACATTTATTATTTTAAAGCAATGAAGCTGTAACCCAAGGACCAAAATGGCTATTCTTCCTTTAATTTGTCATTTACCTGTGTCTGGTAAATTAAAAAGGGGGGGGGGTGACGAAGCTCCCCCTTCCCATCCTTTGTACATGCAGCAAATGCCTTGGGCCAGAAAATATTTGATACTCTTTTTCCCCCAGCGTCCATAAAATCCTTTTAGGGCTCCAAAAAAAAATTATTCCTTAATTTTTATGGGGTTTCCCGGTAAGGCAGTTGACACTGATGGATTCTTCTCTGATTCCTTCCTCCCCATGGAGTTCCCAGGGAGCGGAGATGGTTCCCTAGGTAGTATATAAAGGTAGGAAAGAGTCCATATTTAATTTACTGCATGCAATAACGAAAGTCTTATCAACATTCCGTGGGAAATTATACTTATTGTCATCTTCCTCCTGCCTAGAGCTCTGGCAAGGGGTGCGTTTTCAGAAAACATGTGGCGCTATTTCTTCCGAATGGGCAATTGGTGAAGGAGGAGTGGGAAGCAAGCGATAGACCGATCCATGAGGGAAGAGGGTCATGAGGTGGGAGTTTTCTGGGAAATAGTCCCCTATGAGGGAATAGGCGTGGTATATAAATGTGAAAATAAAATAAATAAATAAATAAATATAGTATTCTGTGGTCTCCCAACAGGAAGGAAGCTTTCTGTGTGAATTCAAACTAGACGCTGCCAGAATTTGGGGGGGGGGGGGTAACGTCAGGGGGATCTTCCTTACTGTTAGAGCAGTACGAGAGCGGAGCCAACGATCTCGAGAGGTGGAGAGCGCTACAGCGCTGTGGAGGCATTCAAGAGAAATTTGGAGAACCATCTGCCAGGCTGACTTTCAGTCCAATTCCTGTCTTGAGCAGGGGTGTGTGTGAAGGTCTTCGAAGCCCCTTCCAGTTGTGTTATTATTCTATGCCTGGGGAAATCACAGTTTGAGGATGACAATCTGAGACTATTCCAACTCTCTGTTGAGACTATCAAAGGTGGCTTTCTATTCCCTTCTTCTGGGAGAGTCCTGGGACCACTGCGCAACTTCCCCGCGGCCACCCAGGCTGGCTCTTCTCCCAGGAGGCCCAGTGGGGGTATCAAACTCCCGACCTCTGGCTCCGCAGCCAGAGACATAACTATATAGAGCTATCCAGCCAGCTTTGAAGCCAGTCTGAACTTGATATTTGTTTAAAAGCATGGTAGAAATAACAAGGGCAGTGGATGCCTTTGTTAGATTACTAAAAAAAGTGTTGTTGTTTTAATTGCTAGCTTCTGACCTTCCCTAGCCTTCATCAGACTGTGCAGAAATATATGGCAAATGGGGCATCATCATTCCCCCAACAGCCACTGGAGTGGAAAGTGAAGATTACACACATGTCTTTACACGCTGCATTTTGGCCCCGATTGGGGGGGGGGGTTCCACTGAGTTCTGAAACTTTCTGGTGTGTGTGTGTGTGTGTGTGTGTGTGTGTGTGTGTGTGTGTGTGTGTTAAGATTCTCAGTCATCCAGGTGAGTTTATCTGGAAGTTGAGTCATGGCAACTGGACTTTTTTTTCTTGAGAGAGAGAAATATTTTGCTGCTCATCCAAACAGTTTCATAAGTCTGAATACAGCTAGTGCGAGTCCTCCATCTGAATGGCTTTCCTGACTCCTCTCTCAAACCACCTATCTTCTCTGTCTAATATGTGCACATCCTCATCTTTGAATGAGTGGCCTTTGTCCTTCAAATGAAGATGTACTGCTGATTCCGGTTCTCAGCTGTTACCCCTCCTGTGTTGGGCCATCCTTCTGTTTAATGGCTGCTTAGTTTCTCCAATGTAGAGGTCTGAACACTCCTCACTGCATTGGACCACATATACTATATTGCTCCTTTTTGTTTTGGTATTGGATCCTTTGGTTGAACAAGTCTCTGCCTTAGTGTGTTTGTGGCTTTGTGTTTGTGGGTGTGTGGGGGCTGGGGGTGTTGTGTACTATCTACAATAGGTTGGCATGCAGCCTGACAAAGGCTAGTAGAGTCAAAAGCTAGCAATTTACTTTAATGCTTAGTGGCCAAATATAGGTATCGTCAGCTCTTGCTTTTGCACAGTGGATTGGAGGGAATCCACATTGGTTATTCACACTGCGGTTTGTATCAGATTCGGTACAGACAAGATCAAATTCAAAACCAGCAACTACATGATGCACAGCTGAGTCAGGCGAAGCCCAGAGGAGAGCTGAGTCTTTTTAGTGGGGAATTGTGGCTTCTTTTCGGTCATCCAGCAGCAGTGGGATCATTTTACTTGGACTCATCTGCATCATCGTTCTCTCTTTGTTTTTTGTTTGTTTGAGGGGGGGGTTGCCCTTTGTGATGCAGTACAAAAGGGTGCACACAGCAGTGTCTCTTCCCCACAAAGGAATGCCTGTTGTCCCCAAACAGTATGGGTTTTTTCCTTCTTTTTATCATTTAGCCTCTTGGGGGGGGAGGTATTTTTTAAAAGAAGTGGAATTGGCCAATTAGCACCTTGTCAGGTCAAAGGTGACGATGGTTCATGCACAATTTGAGCGCTAGCTGTCTCCCATCTTCCACGATACGTTTGCCCCTGCCTTGTGTAAAAAACGTGTTGTGGTCTTCTAGGCCGAACAGCAGTTTCACCCACAGAAAGCAGCATGTTGAAAAACAGCAGCTTCAATCATATTTTCCCTGGTGTGTAGTTATGCCTTAGATCAGAGAGCTGCAGAAACCCTTATGCAGGTTGCCTGCGATGCATTCCCAAAAGAAACTGGGAAAATTAAGTTTAGCAACCTATTCTTACAGGTGATGCTTAGAAAACAGCCAGAACTGACTGCATTTTCTAAGAGAAAATAGAGAAATGCAAAACAAAGTTCTGCACTTCAATTTGATTCCATTTTAAGGAGGCTGCTTCAGAGGAGGTGCGTTAGCAATGCAGAGAAATCTTACCGTTGATGTAATCCTAGGGGGGATCTGGCTGTTTCCATGTAGTAAGACAGAATCTTGAGAACTTCCCAGACCCTTTGAGAGAGGAGTGGGAAGGAGGGACCAATTTGTGTTGGTCCCCCCATAAGCTGAAGGATGAATATGGAAGGGGGAACCAGAAACTCCAGAAAGGATCCTAACGAAAGTGTCACACCATCAGGGTTGAAACTGAGGTGGTGCTCCAAGACAGAATCCATTGATTTGTTGGATCAACTACCAGCGTCAGTTTTTTAACCTCAGGCAATCATGCTGAAATGTCTTTCTCCATCTCTGTTGATGAAAGCTTGTCAGCCAACTAGTATATTTTTTACTAGGCTTGTGTTTAATCCTGTTGCTTCTCCAGCTGGTAGGTGATGCCCTTTATTGTGCTCCAAGGGGCATCTGCTGTCTGATCCGCAGCTCCTCTGATGATGTGCCGTTCTTGTATCTTTGTCCAGCCAAAACAAGAACAATATGTCTTCTCTGGAAATCTTCCATTTTGTCCTTTTTCTTTTCTCAAACTATGACCACTACCACGCTTTAGATTTGAAATGCCTTTTCCTTAAAGACAAATCGCCTTAAAAATCACTGTCACTTTTTCCGAAGAGCCCCCTTGGCCACGCCCATTTTTGACCTCTGTGTTGGTTTTTCTTGTGACGACCACTGGGGGTGGTGTTTTTTTTAAAAATTGGTTCCCTTTTAAAGCGATTTGGTTGTACAGTGGTACCCCAACTTAAGAGCAGCTCGACTTAAGAGCAATTCGACTTAACAGCAGAAAACTGTTGGCTTTTAAACTGCTGCCTTACGAATTTTAGATATGGTCTGCTCGACTTAACAAATATTTTTTTCATTTTTTTATTTTTTAACTTTTTTTTTTAATTTTTTAGATAGGTACCCCGACTTAAGTGTAGTTCAACTTAAGAGCATGCATTCGGAACGGATTAAATTCGTAAATTGAGGTACCATTGTATTTGCGGACATACTACGCCACCTTTTTTTGGTTTCCCCCTTTTTCTGTCATTTTCCTGTCATAGTTTAAAACAGTCCAGACGAGTGTGAACGGGGAAGGCGATTGCTAAGCAACCGCTGAAGTGCAGACTGCCAAACCGCTGTAGCGACCCCGTGACCTCGGGAGGAGATAAGGTGATGCAAAATAAAAAGCGGCTGCTCAAGGAAGTGCGGTAGCTGCCTATGTGACCAGAACTAGTGTAAAGGACGGGTGTCGAGTAACAACTCATGGGTGATGGGAATGTCCAATCACTCTTTGGACATCTCACATGCTTCTACACCTCAAGTTGAAAAAGATTTGACAGCACACTACAACAAGGAGAAACCCAACCACAGCAATCATCTTCACAGAAAAGTCCTCTCACTAGATCACAACAGGCCTTTGCTCCCTCTTGGATCTGACAGACCTTTGAGTTGACCCAACGAATCCATGCTTAAATTCTTATGAAGGCATCAGGAACAAGATAGCAGCTGGACGACTCGCAGGCTCCTTGTGATGTGATAAAGAGGGGAAATTGTACCGCGACCTTAAGGGCCATGCAAAGCAAAGCAAATTTGTTGCAAATTCAGTGAGCATAAAATGGTACTTTTTGACATTTCAGGCTGAGATGCGACGTGTGTGGAGGGGGGACACCTATGTTTCTGCTCCATCATGCTGTATTCCCTGGACCCTCTCATTTGCCATAAAATGCCACTGTGGTTATGAATGTTAATGATGCTGTTAAAAACCACTCAGGCCGTGAACATCGATTTTGCAGCCAAAACCTGTTATTCAAAAGCTCCCGGAAGTGGAAATGAATGGGAAACATCCTGATCGGCTTGGTGCAAAAAGAACTGCCATCTCCATGGTGAGATTTCGAAGATGTAAACCGTCCACTTGGAAAGAAGAGGCGAAGCAAGAGTAAAAAGGAAGATGCTCACCGATGATCAACACAACTCCCATGAAAAAAATGGTGGAGGAAGTAATTATTAATATGCCGGCTGTTTTCACAGTGGGGACCAAAGGAGAAAAAAGTCCCAAAGCAAAAACTCTGATAATCGGCATTGGGGGAAATGAATTTTAGGCGACAAAAGCCCAGCAGTTGAGTCTAGATTATTAATGAGGTTGTTGGTGCAGCTTTATGGGGAACCGGACTCAGTCCTAATGAATACATCTCTAAATAGAAAACCATTTATCACACTAGCACTTAGCAGTGCCTTGTGGGGGTGTTGGTGGGGGAGGTGCCCTGATTTTGTACGAAGCTGGTCCAGCCTGAATCCAATTTAAGATATTTAAAAAATCAGGATGGAGAGTGTGAGAGTTTGAAGTTCCCCAGCAGGACTGGGGCCAAACACGTTGGGCTCCAGACCCCCTTATCTGTAGGATCCATACTTGCCGATTCACTCATCCACAGTCTGAAATATTATCTGAGGTGAGCTAAAAATGCTAAAAGCAAAAAAAAAAAATCCTTCAGGTACATGTGTAACAAAGGACAGAGAAAAGAAACAGTGACTAAGCTGCTCAGTGGAGATGGGGAAACGATAACAGATGAGAAAGGAAAGACAAAGGTACTCAAATCCTACTTAAGAACATAAGAACATAAGAAGAGCCATGCTGGATCAGGCCAAAGGCCCATCAAGTCCAGCTTCCTGTATCTCACAGTGGCCCCACCAGATGCGTTTGGGAGCTCAAGAGACTAAATATCTGTCTCCTGATACCACTCCCCTGCATCTGGCCCTTGAAGTACCCTGGTTTTAAGCCTGGAGATTACACATCTCCATCATGGTTTGTAACCTGTGATGGACTTTTCCTCCAGGAATCTGTCCAATCCCCTTTTGAAGGCATCCAAGCCAGATGCCATCACCAACTCCTGTGGCAGAGAGTTCCATAGACTAACAACGCGCTGGGTGAAAAAATATTTTCTTTTGTCTGTTCTTACTCTCCCAGCCCTCACTTTGAGTGTATGTCCCCTAGTTCTGGTATTTTGTGAGAGGGAGAAGAGCGTCCCTCTATCCACTTTACTCATGCCCTGCATTATTTTGTACGTCTCAATCATATCCTCCCTCAGGCGCCTTTTTTCCAGACTAAAGAGCCCCAAATGTTTTAGCCTTTCCTCATAAGGGAGGTGCCCCAGCCCAGTAAATATTTTGGTCGCTCTCTTCTGCACCTTTTCCAGTTCCACTATGTCTTTCTTGAGATGCGGTGACCAGAATTGTACACAATACTCCAGGTGGGGCCTTACTATTGTTTTGTATAATGGCATTATAATGTTGGCTGTTTTATTTTCAATCCCATTTTTGATAATCCCTAGCATGGAATTGGCCTTCTTCACCGCTGCCACACATTGGGTAGACACCTTCATGGAGCTGTCCACCAACACACCAAGATCTCTTTCCTGATCTGTCACGGATAACTCAGAGCCCATGAGTTGATAGATAAAGTTTTGATTTTTTTGCCCCAATATGCATTACTTTACATTTGGCTACATTAAAACACATTTGCCATTTGGTAGCCCATTCCCCCAGTTTGGAGAGATCCTTCTGGAGCTCTTCACAATCTTGATCTGCTCATAAATCGCCCTTAATTACTGTGACTTATTACAAGTGTTTTCCAGCTTTCTGCTGAAAAATCTCGCTTTAATCACAAGGCGAATTCCTGGGTTCTTTTCCAAATGGATCCTTTGAAGGCAAAGTAAATTATAATGGAGTTTTACTTCTAAATAGAATGACAAATTTAAGCTAGATTTTAAATGCAAGCATATTTTCCTTAAAAACAAAAATATACTATTCTAAGTAATCTGTCCTAACTCTTTTATGAAATCCATGGCTATTCTAAATAATTCTACAATCTAGCTTAATGAGGAATCATCTTGAAGCATTGCAAAAGCAAGGTGATGCGAAGTAAAGAAGAGTAATGGCAATTCTTCTCTCTGTGTCTTGATAAGGATTTCTTGCTGTCCCGCTCTCCATAGCTCATGTGATTTTGAAATGTCCAATTAGCATCAGAGTCCATGCTTCCAGAAAACTGTATTTTGACTATCTAACACATTCCATAGATAAAGTCTACTGCAGAGGGAAATCTATGCTGCTAATATGAGACTAAAAAAATGACTCTATGTCCTATCATCCCTAATTTCCTTACACGGTTATCTATGGCCCTCCTGGTAAATGTGAAGTGCGGGTGTCTAGGACAGGATCGTCTGCTGAGAATGATAAACAAATAGTCAATGAATACTTTATGAGGTTGACTGTCAAGCAAATCAGACATAAAAACACTTGATTTTCGAAGGGCAAACTTCCCTCAGATGCAGAAACTAGTTAGAAAGAAATTGAAGGGGAAGGTTGGAAGAATCCAATCTCTTCAGAGTGTATGAACCTGTTTAAAACAACGGTAACAGAGGCTCAGCACAAGTGCATACCACAAAGAAAGAAGAGCTCATTTAAGTCCAAGAGGGCACCGGCATGGTTAACGAGTGGAGTTAGAGAGGCTCTAAAGTGCAAGGAGAGGTCTTTCTGTAAATGGAATTCCTCCCGAAATGAGGAAAATAAAAAGGAACACAAACTCTGGCAAAAGAAATGTAAGAAGATGATAAGAGAGGCAAAGAAAGATTTTGAGGAACGCATGGCTAGCAATATAAAGGGTAATAATAAAAGCTTCTTTAAATATGTTAGAAGTAGAAAACCTGCCAGAGAACAAGTTGGCCCTCTGGATGGTGAGGGAGGAAAAGGGGAGATTAAGGAGGACTTGGAAATTGCAGAGAAATTAAATGAGTTCTTTGCCATGAAGGCCTCCTTACCCCTAAAATTCCAGTCACCAAAGGGGTAAAACAGGGCTGCCTTCTAGCTCCTGCCCTTTTCAATCTCTTCTTGTCGGATTTACCAGGTTATCTAGCCAAATTTGATAGTCATGCTCCACGACTGAATCAACTTCCGGTTCCTATACTACTCTACGCGGACGACACTGTGCTCCTTTCAATCTCAAAACTGGGCCTTCTTCGCCTCTTGTCAGCTTTCTTAGAATTCTGTTCTAAGAATGACCTGACTATTAACACAGAGAAATCTAAAATCCTGATATTCTCCAAATCATGGAAACTTCTCTCCTGGAAAGTCAACGGGAAACCTGTTGAACAAGTGAGATCCTTCAGATACTTGGGTCTCCTGTCCCACCATCAACTCTCCTGGTCTTATCATCGGAGGGCTGCTATATCAGCTATAAATAACCATCTATCTGCTATCTCTCGGTTCCATTTCCACACTGGGAACCAATATGTTCCTGCTGCCCTCCAGATTTTTCAGGCGAAAATCATAAACCAGCTTTTATATGGGATCCCGATCTGGATTTCAGCTGTCGACTCCGAAATCGACCGGTGTGCTGCCACCTTCCTTCGTCGTATCTTAGGTGTCCCAAATATGATCAATCTCTATACCATTGCTAATGAACTGGGACTCCATTTGCCATCAACTATTGCTTGGACAGCCACTATTAAGTTTTGGCTACGTATTCATTTTCACCCTGACTCCAACTCCCTTGCATACGAACTATTAAGAGACCCCTATGTCTCAAAATGGTATCAATTTATCCAGTCCAAAATTCATCATATTGGAATTGACCTAGACTCCCTAATCAACTGTGAAGAATCCCTAATCCTCAAAATCATCCACCAAAGAATCTGGGATATAGAGGGCCAAACCATCTCATCAGGGCTCAATCCAACGTGCTCTCCTCACTTTTATGGTTTGATGCCAACTCCAGGATTAGGAGCAAATTATATGAAACATCTCATTAACCCTTGTTTGCAGCGTGCTTTTATGCTCGCCAGACTGAACATGCTTCCCTCAGCAGTTCTTTCAGGAAGATACTACAACGTTCCATTTGAGAATAGACTCTGTAAACTATGTTTACTGGAACCGGACTCAACCTCTCATATCCTTCTCTCCCGCCCCTCGCACCACAAGCTTCGCCTTCGCCTTCTGACCCCTTACATTTCTAATTTTTCTGGATCCCCAGAAAAGCGTCTCCTTGAGGACAAACATCCGGAATTGACAGCCTCAGTGGCTGAATATTTGGCCAGTGTTTTAAATATCAGTAAATAGTTTGGGGCCAAGGCCTGCTATTAACCCAATTTTTAATTCATTTTAAACCTATTTATTTACTTCCTACCTCTTATTTTACATTTTGCTGCCTCTGTTTTATATGAATGTATGCCAATAAAGGTTCTTGTGATTGTGATTGTGATTTTGAGGAACGCATGGCTAGCAATATAAAGGGTAATAACAAAAGCTTCTTTAAATATGTTAGAAGTAGAAAACCTGCCAGAGAACAAGTTGGCCCTCTGGATGGTGAGAGAGGAAAAGGGGAGATTAAGGAGGACTTGGAAATTGCAGAGAAATTAAATGAGTTCTTTGCATCTGTCTTCACGACAGAAGACCTTGAGCAGATTCCGCTGCCTGAAGATTCTTGACTAAAGAATTAAATCAAATACAGGTTAAAAGAGAGGATGTTTTAGGACTAATTGATAAATTGAAGATTAACAAGTCACCCAAGGGTTATTAGGGAACTGAGAAATGAAATTGCAGATCTCTTAATGGTAATATGCAACTTGTCTCTTAAAATGGCCACAGTGCCGGGGGACTGGAGGATAGCAGATGTCACACCAATTTTTAAAAAAGGAAGGAGGGGGGACCCGGGAAACTACAGGCCAGTTAGCCTTACATCTGTCCCAGGGAAGATGGTGGAAAGCCTCATCCAAGAGGAAATCTTAAAACACATAGAAGAACAAACCTATCAACAATAAACAATTGAATGTGGCACAGAGCGCGCTGCCGTTGCGTGTAGATAAAGTGATAGTAATGATATAAAGTACAGCAGAACTTAGTAAACGGAGAGACAAAGCAT
>JAHTLZ010000309.1:1505457-1517451 GCA_023846285.1 Phrynocephalus versicolor | reverse complement strand
ACACACACACACACACACACACACACACACACACACACACACACACAAAACCCTTTCCTTGGGAAAAACAACCATGGAAGTACCTCTGGCACCCTGAGGAAATAACAATTACACCCTCGAAGTTGCGGATTTTATATCTTTTTGAACACAACACCACTATGAGGCATCCTCTTAATGGCAACCTCCTGTTTGAGAACATGTTTCCATTTCCTTGTTTGTTTGGGGTTTTCTTTTTTCTTCTTTTTCTTTTTCTGTCAGGGGTTTCAAAGATTCCCATCCTTGAAGTTTTGTGCAGTTTGAGAGCATCCATTAATAAACGGGACAGCGCTTTCAGTCCCGCCGCACACACATCACACGGGGTGTGTAGTCAGTGCAGGAGCATCTTGTAATATTCTGAAAGCTCTCTGAAAAATTAATTGACCGACAGCCTGCTTACAATGGAACAGGGCACTTAACTCCTTGCTTATCTGGTCCGGGAGACTGTGGAATAGTTTTATTTGGGAAAAGAAACCGGGACAGGCAGCGTCGTGATGCATTTCTGTTTCCGCATAAAGCCTGAAGATGGACACAAAATGATCTTTCGGTTCATTTTGTTATTCGTTATTTGTTTCGTTATGTAACAATACAAATAACGAACTGCCCCCCCTCTAAGAGAAACAAAACGAAAAGAAACAGAAATTTCCATTTCATTTTGTTTTGTTTCCGGCGGTGTCTCCTACCTGGTTCTGCTGCTCCTGGATGGTCCTTCCTGGTCTGTGGGTCCTTCTGGATGCAGGGAGAAGGTGTCCAGGACAAAAAAAAAGCTGACCAGCCATGCTACACCTGGTAGGCGGCCGGTCGGCAGTAAAAAAAAAAACCAATAAAAATAAAATAAAATACAATAAAAGATCAGGAGCATGGGCCCTGGTACCGGCCCGCAAGCACACACACCCCCAGGTCAGTGTGGTCGGCGCTTGCAAAAGAAAAAATGAATAACAAATCAAAATGAACCAACGAAATGAATATTTTAAAAAAAATTCATTATAAACGAAACAAAACAAACTGAAACTTAAAACAAACTGAACCAAAACAAATTGCCATTTTTTAGGTTCGTGCCCATCACTACCTAATTCTGAAGACTGAGAATATGTCACCGTGAAGGCTGCCGATCAACCACAGAGAGGATCCACCAACCACTCAGCCCCACTACCCTGACTGAACCTTGTGAGGGTGATTGCCAGGTGGGTTCAATGGGCTCAGTGACTCCGAAAACTCTTCCAGTGAGTCCAAAAGCATTCCGGCTGTTGCTTGTGGCGGCAAACCAACCTTGCAAGGTAGAAAACATACATGCACAAAAACAAGAAATGCGTCCAAACCTTTGAGTGTAAGCTCTGCTCTGTAGTACCACCAACTCCTTGTTAAAAACACGATTTAATCCATTTTTATTAAAGGGCCTCTTTCATCTCTGGGGTCAGGATTGACAACCCGCATACAGCACAGTGTGGTTTTTAAGTGATTCTGTTACTGTGCATCTTGGGTGGAAATCAGCCAAAACATCTAAGATCTTTGCTCTATTGTGGTCATATTGGAAGAGTCAACAAAATGTGTTGATTGTCACTGTCGCTATTTTTGTCAGCAAAATTACATTTAAACTGGAGTGATTTGAGCGTCATCCAGCTGTACTTTGGCTCAGAGGGGACGCTCGTTTGCGATGCTCACTGAGTGACCTTGGGCCGGCCATGTTTTCTCTCTCTGGCCTTCCTCACAAGATCGGCGCAAGCAAGTTATACAGTGAGGAGGTGGAGAGTCAAGTAAACCTCCTTGGGCTCATGGAGACAAAGGCAGGACAGCCATCGAAATGAACAAAATGAATCATAGAGAAGCCTGATCTGCTCTAGGCTGGGTTTCCCCCATGAGAAAAAGAATCACATTTCCTTTTGCAGGGGAAGGTCGTAAATAAATAAACACCACAGAAACTGCTTCTCATGCCCAAGGTTGTAGGTCCAATCCTGGCCACTCCAGTTCAGATAATAGAGTATATATTTGTTTGTTTGTTTGCTTGCTTGCTTGCTTGCTTGCTTGCTTGCTTCCTTCCTTCCTTCCTTCCTTCCTTCCTTGCTTGCTTGCTTGCTTGCTTCCTTCCTTCCTTCCTTCCTTAATACCTGCAGGACAGGCATTTATCCACTGCACCACGGGGCTCCCATCCAAGAACTAACCAGGGCCAATCCTGCTTGGCTTCCAAGATCAGGCGAGATCAGATGTGTTTCAGGCATCTAGGCTAGCTAAAATGCCCTTTTACCATACTTGATTGACAATTTATATACCGCCAGCTTGAATACACAACTCTTGGAGGGGTGCGCAAATTCAAAAGACAAAAGCAAAACGAATGATTTAAAAAAAATGCACAACAAACAGCCATGCAGAACCCAACGACATCCCAAGACAGTGTGCAACCCTTGCCTCAGCTCTTGCAAACTCAGGCCCATGGCTTCTTCTTCTTATAACCACAGATCAGCAGCGCTGGAAGGGACCTCCTGGATCACTGAGTCCAGACAGTGCCAAGGAGGCACCTTGCAGGGATCGAACCCGCACCCTTTGGCTCTGCCGAGGGGAGACCAGCATTCCATCCAGCATCCCATCTCATGCCTAGTCCTCCACTTCTCCTGATGCCTATAAAGAAGGCTGATCGCCGCAGAATTGATGCTTTTGAGCTGTGGTGCTGGAGGAGAGTCTTGAGAGTCCCCTGGACTGCAAGGAGATCAAACCCGTCCATCCTGAAAGAAATCAACCCCAAATGTTCACTGGAAGGACAGATTTTGAAGCTGAGGCTCCAGTACTTTGGCCACCTCACGAGGAGAGAGGGGAGTGCTTGGAAAAGTCCCTGAAGTTGGGAAAGACGGAAGGGAAAAGGAAAAGGGGATGGCAGAGAATGAGATGGTTGGACGGTGTCATCGATGCAACTGACATGGATTTGACCAAATTCCGGGAGGCAGTGGAAGATAGGAAGGCCTGGCGAGCTCTGGTCCATGGGGTCACGAAGAGTCGGACACGACTGAACGACTGAACAACAACAACTCTTAAGTCAAGGTACCTATCTTAAAAATTGAAAACATAAGTTAAAAATCAACCAAATAAAACAAATTGTAAGTCAAGCAGACCATATCTAAAATTTGTAAGGCAGCAGTTAAAACGCCAACAGTTCCCCGCTCTTATGTCAAATTGCTCTTAAGTCGAGCTGCTCTTAAGTCGGGGTGCTACTCTATATATTTTATATTTAAAAACAGAGAGAGCAAAATCAGGTACACAGCCTGATTGTTTAAACTATTAAAACCAAGCAAATGCATTGAAAAAAATGTTAAACTCAGCAAGGAGATACAGTGGACCCTCGTATAACAAATGGTTTGTGTAACATAAAATCTGTACAACATAAAAAAATTCCAGAGATAGGGGAAATTTGCTTAACAGAATCACCTATGGGCCGAATCCGTAGAACATAAAAATGGTTGTGATTAGGGATTACTCTGTTTTCAATGCATTCCTGTGGGAAATGTGTATAAAGGAAAATTTGCTTAACATAATTTCATTTGGAACAAATTAATTCCTTTATACTAAGGTACCACTGTAATTAAAAACAACACAGTAGTGACAAAGTAGAATGTTTTTGAAAGTCCTAAAACCTCGAATGCTCGCTTGCCTTGAACGGTTTAAGTAAAGGTGAGGAATAAACCTGTAAATGTAAATGATCTACCGGCCAGTCAGTGGTGGCTCAACTATATCAGCTTCCTTGCCATTCTAATTATTGAAATCTATAGCCGTCCACCCAAGTGCCTTCTGGATCTCCCCCCCCCCCCGCATGCGCACCTGCTAAATTGTCGATTTGCACTCATTCCGAACTGTTGATGAATCACGGACCCCATGTTTAAAACTGCAGCCTGGGCAAATTGAACCATAGTTCAGAGTCAACATCGGGGTCATCGACTCCAAGTATTGAACAAACGTCAACCTGGGGTGATAAATCTTTGTTCCGAATCATTACGACTTTATTAGCTGAAAAGCCACCCGGGCAGACTGGATTCTCTTTTAAGGAGGTCCCTGGGCAAAGACTCAAAAGGAAAGCTTCTGAAATCTCCTCTTTATCCCAATGTGTCTTGGTGTTTTGCAGAATGACTAGTTTCTCTTTTCCTTTCTGATGTCAAATACAAGCATTTGGTTTGCCAGCTAAAGACCCGAGCTCATTTTGCCAGTATGTCGGCAGTGGCGATGTGGCTGCCTTCTGTGCCACCAATCTGGAACCTATTAAAGCAACGTTAACTGGGCTTTCAAAAAGAAAAGTGAGATACTTAAGGAGTTTTTTTCTCAATTCCACTCCCTCCGTGAGTGTCCATGGCTGAGCAGGGAACGCAGCTTAATTGGCTTTTGCTTTGAAATGCTTTCTGTTGGGACCACAATGCATTGGACGCCATGAGTTTTCCTCCTCCTCTACTTTGGTCTCCATCTAGAGCAGTGGTTCTCAACCTGTGGGTCCCCAGATGTTCCTGGACTGCAACTTCATTCCCACTGAAGGCGCAATCTTTTGCTGCACAGTCTTCAGCAGCAAAAAGAGCAGCAAAACCATCGTGAGACCGGGGTCTTGGCGAAACACGAAAAGCCCAGAGCTGTGAAGAAGGCCAAATGCATAACGCGATCCGTGTTTGCCCAGACCTGTGTGTGTTTTCCCCCAGCATGCATGCATGGCTGCCCCTTGCGTCAGGGTGTGTGTGTGTGTGTGCATATGTATTTGTGTGTCGGTTGTTTGTTCTTGCTGGAGCAAGGCCAAGCAAACAGCCTGGCTCCTTAATTATTTATTAAGTGTAATGGAACGGAAGGTAAACAACTATTATCGCTGGTATTAATCTTCATGCCGTTTAGCTCGGCGGTGGTTACAAGGCAGTTATCATAGAATCATAGAATCCTAGAGTTGGAAGAGACCTCAAGGGCCATCTAGTCCAACCCCCTTGCATACAGGAACCCCCATCACACTATTTCTGACAGATGGCCATCCAGCCTCTGCTTAAAAATCTCCAAAGAGGGAGACTCATCCAGGAGCCAACAAACTATGAAGGAAGTGGGATCTTCTAGTGTTGTCACAGACCATGAAGCTGTTCAGGCCAGAAGCTTGTTGCAGAGTGGTTGTGTGGGGTCAGCTGCACAAAATATGTCTTAATTACAAAATAAACAGCATGAGATATGCATTAATTACAAAATGAACTCAGCACGGAATATTGATACAAACGGTAAATGTTTAATGGGATTAAGGACAGGATGGAACAGGAAGCTGATAAGATCAGCCAGTGAGTACGATCCAGAGAAATGAGGAAGCCGGAGTGATATGTTTGATTTCACAAGAACAATGAGTTGCAGTGTACATATATTGTGTTTCAGAAGTCGGGAAAACATGTCTGCGGCAATGGACTCTTCTTCCTTGAAAGAGGAGTTCCGCTCTGGCGTCCCTTTTCTCAGCTGAATAAACGGAGCCGTTCGAATCTCTGTTGTGTCAGGTTTGTTGGCTGTTTAAAATCTGACCCGGAAAGTTTGGGAATAGCCCCGGACTCAACAGTTGAGGTGCATAAGATGCTTACGGAGGGAGATTCCATGGCCAAGCCAAGACTTGAACCCAGGTCCACACTCCATCTGTGGCATAACACCGACTCTCGTGTTGGTAACACTAACATCCAGGGCCTACTTTTGCTAGCCTCCAAGAGTTCTACATCAACTACCTCGCCCTTTCCGAGACTCACCCTTGCAAAGGCTGAGGGACCCAGTGATTCACTTCCGGCCACTCAGCTTGGCTGTCTACGTGGCACCAACCCACCACACACAAAGGCAGCTGGTCGCCGTGATGCCAGAGAATCAGCAATTCCTAGAAATGGGATTTCTTGGGAAGGGGGGTAATTAGACTGCAAGTCACAAAATTCTACCCTCTGGGAGTTCCACCTGATATTCAGATGCTTTACAGACAGCTCTGCGTGGTTCACCTGGGGAAAACATTGTAATTTTTTTAATTCATATATACTGTTTACATTTATATTGTCTCTTGGTTTTGTACTTTATTTTATTCCATTGGCTTTGTTGTTGTTCACTGCCTTGAGTTGCCTTTATGCAAGCTGGTGGTATATACCGTATTTTTTGCCCTATAAGATGCATTTTTCCCACCCTCAAAAGTAAGGGGAAATGTCTAAATGTGTTATGGCATTTAGAGATAAGATACCTGCATGGAGCCTCTCCTATCTGGTGCTGCAGCAAATAGGCTTCCTCCAGGGAGCCTCTCCTCACCCCTCCCCTTCTGCAGCCAAGATTCTCCAGTCAAAAATCATCTTGTTTGCAAAGAGGCTTCCACAGAGCCTCTGCCCTCCCCTTCTGAGGCCTGGATTCAACTGCTCCAATCGCCTCCTTTGCAACCCCCCTTTTTTTTCAGTCTGGATCTCACAGCTCCAATTACCTCGTTTGCAAACCTCCCCTTTTGCAGCTTGGATTCCATAGCCCCAATTACCTCGTTTCAAACTTCCCCTCCCCGCTACCATAAAACCAAAGGCTAAACTTTTTTTTTCCTTTTGGCCCAGTGAGTCTTATGGCCAAGTTCGTCTTATAGGGCGAAAAATGTGGGTAAATCATAAATAAAACTAAACTAAATTTTTAAAAAAGAGCTAAACTGGAAGGCGTTGGGGGCCTAGCTTCACCGAAACATCTTGTCCCTGCCCTAGAGCAAGCTGTGAGCTGATTTGGTTAATAACCGTAAATAAACATTCATTCATTCATTCATTTAAGCTGTGAGCTTTCTTTCAGAACAGGAAGCTGGGTGGAGCTATGCTGAGCATTACAAAGATTCCAAGCTTTCTAGACCGGGCCTTGACTCCCAAGTGAGCCACATTTAGAGGTGTTGGTCTGCTGAGGTAGAACACCCAGAGGGGAGAATGATGGGATTTGTTGTCCAAAGAGAAAGCCCCATCCCTAGTGACCAGCTGCCCCGTGAGATTGGTTTTGTCAAGCCCCGCACACAGAACACACAAACAAGCAGAGTTCAGTTCTTTGCCAAGATCTTTAGTGGAAAGCCAGATAAATAACAGAATCCAACTCCCAGCAATTACCAGTCCAAGTCAAAGCCAGAATATCTCACGGAAACCAGATGCCAAACCCAAGGGAACAGATTAAGCCGTTGTCCAGGAAGCCGGTCCGAAGTCAGGAAACAGAGCCAAGATCACAGACAGGAACATGGTTGCAAGTTCAAATGACGCGTTGCTCCCACAGAGACCTCAAGGTGAGCTTACCAGCTTTATCTCAAAACAGGGAACACATCCTTACTTCTGGAAAGGCTTCTGCTAGTACTCAGGGCTTCCCGACCTGATTCCCCGTCTAGCATCAAAGACCCTTTCCCTAGCTCTCCTGGTAGCACGTCTTTGCAGAATCCTACTCATGGCCCTTCTAGGAGGAGGAGATATGTTTTCAGCTGAGTCATCAGACCCAGCTGCCTGCTGACTTGAGCTGCAAGACTCCTCCAGCAGCTCTTCACCATTTAACCCCTCAGGTTCAGGTTCTGTGACAGGCAGGGTCCTGGCAGGTTTGGCCCCCACGCTACATGTTTTTTAAAACACAGCTGAAAACCTGGCTGTACAGATGCGCTTTCCCTGTCTATTGTTTGTCATCTCACCCATTTCGCTGGGCTATCTGGTTTTTATATTTATTATTGATTTATTATTCCAGCTTTGTTATTGGATTTAATTATATTTGATTGGTAGAAATTTTATATTTGTTTATACACTGCATACTGTTTAATTGTATTATTTTTGCATTGCCTATGTTCTCACTTTTGTAAACCACCGGTGGTCAGAGGGTCTGGTATAAAAATCAAATACAGTGGTACCTTGTATAAAGGAATTAATTTGTTCCAAACGAAATTCTGTTAAGCAAATTTTCCTTTGTACAAATTTCTCATAGGAATGCATTGAAAACAGATTGATCCCTAATCATGACCACTTTTCTGTTGTACAGATTCACCCCATTGGCGATTCTGTTAAGCGATTCCCCCCTATCTCCGGAATTTTTTTCCTTTAAGCAGATTTTCTGTTAAACAAACCCTTGTTATATGAGCATCCACTTAAATACAATGGCACTTTGTATAAAGGAAATAATTCATTCCAAATGAAATTCTGTTAAGCAAATTTTCCTTTGTACACATTTCCCATAGGAATGCATTAAAAACGGATTGATCCCTAATCACAAGTGTTTTTCTGTTGTACGGATTCGCCCCATAGGCAATTCTGTTAAGCAATTTTCCCTTATCTCTGGAATTTTTTTCCTTTAAGCGGATTTTCTGTTAAACAAACTGCTTGTTATACGAGGGTCCACTGTATGTAAATAAATAAATTCTACCCAGTCTCAACTTTACATGAACTAGACAGGGTGCTGAAACAATCAGGAGGCCAACACCCGAGAAGCCCTTCAAGGTCCTTCATCGCTACTTCAGCCCCCAAAAGGCTGATGTCAACACCAGAGTGACGGCCGTTCTCAGCAGTGTTTAGCCATCCCTATATTTCTCTTCCCTTGGAAAAGAAACACGCAGGCCAAAGTCATATTAGGTGATATGAAAGTTCTGCCGTGGTGCGTAAATAACCATGATTCAAACTTCAGCACGGCAGCTCATGCCTCCCAGGGGCTGCTTCTTCTTCCTGGTCCCGGCAAAGACGAATTAAAGCCATTGCAAAGTTCTCCTCTTGAGCCCTCAGAGTCGTTACAGAGATTGCAGATTGGTACCAGAATGCAGGGGAAGACGGCAGGGAGGCAGCCCACAAGCCTGACAAAAGCTCTCGTGTTTGGAACTAATTACGCGGTAGTAATTGCCTTTATCTATAATCATTGTGGCATGTTTTCTCATTAGGCTCCATTGTGAGCCAAAACAATCCCAAGCACCCCGTGCTTCTAAACAGGCCTCGGCAAGTGCACAGAGACCCCGATGCAGTACGTCCTTTGGGGGCGGGTGAGCGGTCTCTTCTGAGCCATGGGAAAGGATGGATTCTTAATTGAACAGGGCAAGAATTAAAACTGCAAGGCTGGTCTCAGAGACCAAGCACGCAAGACAGTAACATCTGGAGCTCTCTGCGTGGTGAGAATTTCAGGGGTGCAGGATCGGACGGTGCTTCGTATTGAATACAGCGCTCCAGAATGACAATGTCAGGATTATTTGGGGCTCTCCGGTCCAGTGGTGGAGCCTAAGTGCTGTTCTTCTGGCTGTTGAAGAAAAGATGCGATCTTGCTGGTGAGGACAAAGGAGGGAAGCCTATAAATCTAGAAAAGAACGGATGGACCCAACTGGGCAATTTGTTTGTCTGTAGCCTCAATGTCCACAAACACTGGTTAAAATCATTTTCAAGGTCAGTGACAGCAAAACTTTTAGAGACCGAGTGCCCAAATTGCGATTCAAAACCCACTTATTTTTTGCAAAAAGCCAATAGGGCAATTTAACTTAAATACAGTGGTACCCCCAGGTTACAAATGTTTTGAGTGCTACCCTTCGGGAAAGTGAGGATCGAAGAGCAGGCTTTTGAGTTTCCCGCAGCCACAGCACCCTTGCAGAAAAATCAAAAACCTGCTCTTTGCTGCTCTCTTTCCCAAAGGGTAGCACGGGGTGCTACCCTATTTCAAAAACCTACTCTTCGATCCTTGCTTTCCCAAAGAGTAGCACCCCATCCATCTCTCTGCCCTGGGCTCAGGGCCAAATTTGGAAACATTTAGGCAAAGGGTTTTCAAGTTATACATTTTTAAAAAAAAAATGTAAATATGTTTTCCCCATAAGAAAATAAGAAGAGCCCTGCTGGATCAGGCCAAAGGCCCATCTAGTCCAGCTTCCTGTATCTCACAGTGGCCCCACCAGATGCCTCTGGGAGTGCATGAAATTAGATCTCTGTCTCCTGACACCACTCCCCTGCATCTGGCCCTTGAATTACCCTGGTTTTAAGCCTGGAGATGACACATCTCCATCATGGTTTGACACCTGTGATGGACGTTTCCTCCAGGAATCTGTCCAATCCCCTTTTAAAGGCATCCAGGCCAGAAGCCATCATCACCTCCTGTGGCAGGGAGTTCCACAGACTAACAACACGTTGGGTGTTCTTTTGTCTGTTCTCACTCTCCCAACCCTCAGTTTGAGTGGTTTTCCCGTAGTTCTGGTATTTTGTGAGAGGGAGAATAGCATCCCTCTATCCACTTGATTCATGCCCTGCATTATTTTGTACGTCTCAATCATACCCCAGACTAAAGAGCCCCAAATGTTTTAGCCTTTCCTCATAACGAAGGTCCTCCAGTCCAATAATAATTTTAGTCGCTCTCTTTTGCACCTTTTCCAGTTCCACTATGTCTTTCTTGAGATGCAGTGACCAGAATTGTACGCAATACTCCAGGTGCAGCTTTACTATTGTTTTGTATAATGGCATTATAATGTTGGCTATTTTATTTTCATTCCCCTTTTTGATAATCCCTAGCATGGAATTGGCCTTCTTCACCGCTGCCATACATTGGGTAGACACCTTAATTGAGCTGTCCACCAGCACACCAAGCACATCTTGTGGCAGGGAGTTTCACAGATGAACACCATGCTGGGTGAAGAAATATTTTCTTCTGTCTGTTCTTACTCTCCCAGCCCTCATTTTGAGTGGATGTCCCCTAGTTCTGGTATTTTGTGAGAGGGAGAAGAGCGTCCCTCTATCCACTTTACTCATGCCCTGCGTTATTTTGTACGTCTCAATCATCTTGACTACTGCCATTGGTGTTGTCAGCTGCCCCTTAACATGTCACACTTGCTATCTTTATGCCTGCTGGCAGTGTGGGCATGATATTATGCCACCGTACAAGGCCTTTTGCTAGGTTTTTAAATTGTGGGTATCAACGCAGCAGGCCCCCCGTTCATAAACTGGAGATGTTTTGAAGAATCGAATTGCAGGCAGGCTTCCCAAAGCAGAAGTGAGATGCTACTTTAGCTGTATGGGAGCGAATCAGCAAAGCATAGATGCTGGGGATCCCAAAGTCCACCTGTGCCTTCCTTAGAAAATAGGTTCCACTCCCTACTTGCGAGGTGACCTTCGTAAGGGATCGAACCAATAACTCATTGCTGCGCTTTGTTCTTCCGCAATGACCTCTGGAGAATGATGGGAGAAAAATACCCCCCCCCCAAAAAAAAACAGAGCTTGCTGCCCATTAAGTGAGCACCTCCATGCTCCGTTCTCTCTGCAAGCCGGCTCTCAAATGTTCATTAAAAACCGGGCCGTGCAGGTTCTTACGGGTTTGTCAAACCGCGACCCTGCCTTGAAGCATAGGCCTACATATTGATCGTGGTAAAAGCCCCCAAAAGGTAATCCAGAATTATGAGTGTGACCTTTTCAGGGTGCTCCGGCATTGACAGGCCCCATTTTTTACCCTTCTCTCTCCAACTCTTTTTATGAAAGAGGCAGAGGAGCGAAATGGGAAACAGAGGCTACATTTTAAAATGTCACTACTTTGCATGCAAACATGGACGGTCATTTCCCCGCCTCCGGAAGGGATGTGAATCATGGGGCTGCTTTTCGCGAAACACTAATCAAGAAACTTACACACACACACCAAAAAAATCTTTTCACACAGTGATGGTTTTGCTCTGCTTCAGAGAGCAACTAACTAGCCAAATATGACCCTGGGAGATACAGGAGCATCAGGAAAATGTTTGCACTGTGTTTAAACTGTCCATAGTGGCCTTCTAACTAAGATGGGTGGTATATAAATCCATGGATTGATTGATTGGTTGGTTGGTTGGTTGGTTGGTTGGTTGGTTGAAGGGAGGGAGGGAGGGAGGGAGGGAGGAATTATAGAATTATAGAATTGGAAGAGACCTCGGGCCATCCAGTCCAACCCCCTGCCAATATTTCTGACAGATGGTCATCCAGCCTCTGCTTAAAGACAGAGGAAGGAAGGAAGGAAGGAAGGAAGGAAGGAAGGAAGGAAGGAAGGAAGGAA
>JAHTLZ010000309.1:1476028-1486870 GCA_023846285.1 Phrynocephalus versicolor | reverse complement strand
AGAAGAAGAAGAAGAAGAAGAAGAAGAAGAAGAAGAAGAAGAAGAAGTGTCATCAAATCATCAAATCAATTCTGACATAGGGTGACCCTTTTTCTGACTTTTCCATGCAAAGAATACCCAGAAGCTGTTTTGTATTCCCTTCTTCCAGGGGTGCCCTGGGGCCACCGTGCAGGTTGCCCAAGGCTACCCACGATGGCCCTGAGAAGGGGGAGATTCAAACTCCCAACCATCAGATCCACAGCCAAATACCTAGACCACAGATTTACCCATCAGCTCAATAGGAGCTGGAAGGGATCCAATAGATCATTGTTGGACAAACTATGGCACGGGTGCCAACGGTGGCACGTGTGGCCCTTTCTGTGGGCACCCGGCATCACCCCCTCACAGCCACAACACTTCCCCCTCCACCCGGAGAACGCCACTGTGCTCCGTGCAGAGAGCCAGGTGAAGGGGAGGGAGCAGCTTGTGGGCTCCTTTGTAGCCCCTGTTTACTCTCCAGCCACTCCGTTTTTGGGGTGCCTAGAGCAGCACAGCTGGAGAGTAGATCGGGGCTACGAATGAGTCCACAAGCTGCCACCACTCCCCCCTGGCTTTCCCAATGTTGTAACACCCCATCTGCCCCTCTGCCCAGAGCAGAGAGGCAAATGGGGTGCTACCCTTTGGGAAAGTGAGAATCAAAGAGCAGGTTTCTGAATTTCCCGTGGCCACAGCAAGGATGCTGCCGCCGTGGGAAATTCAAAAGCCTGCTCTCCTATCCTCACTTTCCCGAAGGCTTGCGCCCAAAGCATTTGTTACCACTGTATTAAATTGCTATATTGGCACTTTGCAAAAAACAAGTGGGTTTTGAATTGCAATTTGGGCACTTGGTCTCTAAAAAGTTCGCCATCACGGCTATAGATGATCCAGTCCATCCCCTGCCAAGGAGGCCCGGGGGGGGGGGGTCGAACTCACGACCATGGCTCTCAAGCCAGAGACGGCTCTTGAGCCAGCAAGTAGCAAGTAGCAATTATGCACATCAAGTAGGCCAATTTGCCTTTTCTAGATCGCTGTGTAAATGTGAAGTAGGCCAGGAACTTCTGTCTGCTACCGAGTTGATTGGTATTCTACCCCAGTCCAGGAAAAAAAAACCCTCGAGCTTAAAAACAAAGCTCCTTGAAAACGCACCATGCGGTGGGTGCAATATTCCAAGAGTTTGGGGCACGTTTTTTTCCCAAGAGAGAAAACGCAAACAGCAGCCCCTCTGCCTATTACAGTTCCAACAAGTCCAGGTTTCTGTGAGAGATCTGTCCCTCATCAAAGATTACAGAGGAGAAAGGTTCCCGTGCTATTATCTGCCCCATGAAAATTGCTTTTCTGTCGCCATAAACCGTTTTAGTGCTACCCGATAATGTAATAAAAGCATACATGGGCAGGCTTCATTGGGCAGAGATCTGTTATTCCTGCTTCACGAGTTATCCCCAGCTGACAGGTACCAAAGGAGACAGCGGTGTAAAGCAGGGTGAGGATGCAGTGATAGTCTGAGAAAGAGGGACTAACACCTCTGTCCTCACAGCACCAGGGGAAGGATGGATTTTTCCCAGCATCAATAACGGGGTGTCCAGAGCCAAATGAAGACCTTTAGAGGGGCCAGCTGATGAAAAGATTCTGATTCTCCCCACCCCGAATTTAACACGCCCCAGGTCCCAGGGTTTGGGGAGGAGAGACTGTGCAACCCACACATCCTATGCATGAAAATACAGTAATTTAATTGTATATTAGAGCTGGACACGAACCACACAAATGGTGGTTCGTAGTGGTTTGTGGCTACCCATGAACCATCATCACAACCATCCAATTAAAAAAAACTTGTTCACTTTTTTGAAAGGTTTGTTCCTAGGGGGAGGTGAAACTAACCCCCACCCCCTAGCCTGCCACTCCACCCCTTCCCACTGCCCCTCCATCGCCTTCATAAGAACATAAAAACAGAAGGACAGCAGAGATGGGGCCAGGCTGGCCTCCAGTGGGAGGGAGTTCCAGAGGGTGGGAGCAGCGACAGGGAAGGCCCTCTCCTGGGTCTCCACCAAATAAGAACATAAGAAGAGCCCTGCTGGGTCAGGCCAAAGGCCCATCTAGTCCAGCTTCCTGAATCTCACAGTGGCCCCACCAGATGCGACTTGATCTCTATCTCTTGATACCACTCCCCTGCATCTGGCCCTTGAAGCACCCTGGTTTTAAGCCTGGAGATGACGCATGTCCATCATGGTTCGTAAACTTCCTCAAGCTAATTCTTGTTAGCACTGCGCAGATGGCAGCAATCCCTTGCTGAATCTGCCTCACTTTGGAAACCCTCTGATGGAACAGCTTGAGAAAGACAGGTCCGAAGGCTACATGAAATATACTATGATATGCTACGAAGTCCCTCTGAGTGTCTGTTTTTCCATCACATGTCCTTAATTTTGGGGGTTGCAAATTATTTATTTGTTGATTTTTGTGCTTATTATTTATTTATTAGACTTGCATACTGCAACAACTGGCAACAAAGGCCACTCTGAGCGGTTTGCAGGGCTAAACAAACCGATGCTTCCATTAAGCATAATAATATATTTAAAAATTACAATGCTGTACAATAAACAAAGTAACAACACTAAGACAATTGAGATCAATAAAAGCAAAATAGTTATTAACCACCCAATTTTCCCTCGGCAACTCTGGGCAGTGTACAACAGACTGCAGCAACAATTTGGCCAAACACAACCCCCATAAAAATTTAATACAAAAGTGGAATCGGTGATACCTTTTGGCTACTATAAAACTAACAAAAATGTTGCTAATATTTTGGGGGCGAAACCCCCTTCCTCGGAGGAGTACCAATAGGTTATAACATGGCAAAAGATGGATTTGCCAGGAGTTATTTCTTAGATGTAGGGTCCGTGGCAAGATGGAAGAAATGCCAGGCAGTTGCTTAGTTGAGGCTCTGAGCTGGGATGTTCTTAGGCTGCCTCCGAAATGAAGGGAGGAGGGTGTTTGCATTGCGCCAGTCCTTCCAAAGACATGTCACGGCTCTCAACGTACACACATTCACACCTCTCCTCAATGTGGCTTTATCGAGGCCAACGGCCCCTGGCTTGCCAACGAAGTGGGAGGGGGTTGGTTAAGGCCCATGCATTTCATTTGGGGATTGGTATAAAATTTGGAAAAGTCCATTGGGTGTAGCCAATTGGATCAAATAAAAAAGAAAGAAATTACCGAGTGTTGCAGTCTTGTCATGTCTCCGTTGTTGGTCCATTTGCCTCTTCCTTGGTACATGAAGGGCGGCTCATTCCTGGTATCTCAGTATTTCCAATTGAAGCAATACAAGTTGGGGAATCGTGTAGCCATCACAAAAACCACATACAAAAGTGGAACAGGTGATAGATACATTTAGGTATCACAAAAAAAACACAAAAAAACAAAACAACAAAGCAAAATGCAGAGTCTGGCAAGGAGAAAAAGGGGAAAAGAAAAGAAAAGAAAAGAAGGGTGGGATAGACAACACAAACAAACAAACAAACATGCAAATGTGCAATCAGCAATCTCCAAAACATCACCTGAAGAGCTCTCCAAAAAGCCGTCAGGGACTCTGCCAGCCTGATCTCTGTTGGCAGTTTGTTCCAAAGTGCTGGGCCAACCACCAAGAAGGTCCAGTTACTGGTAGAGACCCTTCGGGCCTCCCTCGGTGTGGCCACCGGAGCAAAAAGGCAAGCAAAGCTCTGGTAGGACAGGACGAAGCTGACCTCTGGGAGTTCCTTTTTGAGGTCAGGAGAAAGACCCCGAGTGAAGCCTCATTTGCGCTTCTCCTCCAGTTCCTTCCTGTCACACTGTTTACGATATCTTTGGCAGAAGATATCGGGGCGGGAGGAGGCCATGAAGCCACAGACACCTCCTGCTCCATTTTGGAAGGCGGCTCCATCCGCACCAGGCTTTTAGTCCAACCTTGAAAGGAGATTGATCCCACAGATAGAGGGCATTAACGTACTCCTTTATCAGGGAGCAATCCAGTTGGTTGCTCCGGTGAACATTTGGGGAACTCAACAGCCGTGGGGCAGCGAGGTCCAATCCTTCAGAAGCCATTTCTTCAAGTATAAGTTTGCAGAGGAGAAAAGGCTGTGCGCAGCCCTCAGTCCCCGACGGCACCTCTTGGCGCCAAATGATCAATCACACCTATTTTAATTGGAACTGAGATCGAGGAGATTTAAGCCTCAGCGGGACCTATGATTTATAGAAATGCCACAGATTTATTTTGGCTGGAGAGTTTCTCTCAGGCCAAGGCGGCTGTTTAAGCAATATTTGCAATCCGGACCCCTTTGAAAGGTCAGAGAAGTGAATGGAAGCACGGGTGCAGATTGTCTGGCCTTAATGTCACCATTTATTAAGAGGACTTCCTGGATACTTGGTAGAACAATATTGCGACTCAGGGAGGCCCAATGGTTTACTGGTAAATAGATTTGAAACTCATTCCCAGACACCCAGTGAGGACTTATTATTAGGAACGTGAGCCTAAAAATCCCATATGAAAGGAAGAAGCTTGGGAGGGGGGGAAGCTCTAATAAAAATAACTAATAAGTAGGACCCTGTATCCACTGATTCATTAACCACTGATTCAGTCATCCATGGTTGGCAGAGGGGGGAAATTAAATAAATAATTCAGCAGCTGCAAAGCAAGCTACTGTCCCAAAACAGCAGCTGTAATGCATGCTACTGTCACAAAAACCAGTTAGGGGTTGACTCTCTTATCCACGGTTTTCGTTATCCACTGGAAGGCTGGAACCAATCCCCAGCAGATAATGGGGGTCCTACCATAGTATCATTTGTTCCTCTCTTCTTTTTGGGGGATGTATATTGATCCTTTCCCCCAATCCACTCAAGGCGACCTCTCTTGGCTCATCCCCTCCTGCTCTGGTCAGACCCCACCTGGAGTCCTGTGTCCAGTTCTGTGCGCCTCAATTTAAAAAGGATGTTGACAACCCTGAGCAGGTAGAGAGGAGGGAGACCAGGATGGTTAAAAGTCTGGAAGAAATGTCTTACAAAGAACGGCTTGGGGAACTGGGAATGTTTAGCCTTTCAAAAAGAAGGCTGAGGGGGGATAGGATAGCTATGTTTAAATATTTGAAAGGACGTCATATCGAAGAGGGGACTGGTTTGTTTTCCATGGCTTCAGAGGCTAGGATGCGGGGCAATGGTTTCAAACTACAGTACAGGAAAAGAGATTCCATTTGAACATTAGGAAGAGCTTCAGGACAGTTAAAGCTATCCGATAGTGGAATATGCTGCCCCAAAGGAGGGTGGTGGAGTCTCCTTCTTTGGAGGTTTTCAATCAGAGGCTGGATGGCCATCTGTCGGGAGTCCTGTGATGGGGGTCCTGCATGGCAGGATGCTGGACTGGATGGCCCTTGAGGTCTCTTCCAACTATAGGATTATATGATTCTATTATTCTATGATTCTATGTTTATCCCCACAACAACCTTGCAAGGTAGGTCGGCAGGAGAATGGGAGGAAGTCATTCATTTCAACAGGAAGTACCATGTCACGAAACCTGGCCTCTTGGGAATGACAGACCTTATTTTCAAAAAGGAATGGAAAGCCATGAGGAAGAAATGTTGGACTACATGAAAAATGTCAAGAAAAAATGACTACTTAGAGTCTGCAGACTCCAGAGTTTGCCAGGTGCGTGCAAGATAGGTAGTATTCCCAGAGTGCAGAATTATGGCATTTGCCATCCAGAAAACACAAGCCTCCGATATCTAATACAGCAGAACTGTGGTATATGCAGGGGTCGGGTTCTATGTAGGGATGGGGGAACCTTACGAAAAACAACACACTTTTTTATCATTTTGTAAGCTTACAAAAACTTACGAAGGAAAATGAAACAGCAAACAGCGCTGTTATCATCTTTGATGGGGGTCTGAGGACTCTGCAATCAGGGGTCCTTAAATCCCCCCCTTCCTCCGTTTCATCATAGATCCACCTGTGGAACAGACGGTCGTCCTATTCAAGATAAAACCTGAATGCGAAACGGAAAGGAACCTGAGAGGTTTTTCTCCACCGTACCCCTTCATTTCCGGCATCCAATCTCTTGGGATGCTTTTGGCAGATGGCACTTTGAGCCCCTCTTTTAAAAAAAAGGTGAGGTAGAAAATTTTTAAATTTTATTTTTTTTAAAAAAATTTCCTACAAGAGAAGCCTGGCCATCCTGAGCGGGGGAAGCTTGGCTTTGTAGTCCCTCACACTCAATTTCCCCAGTTCCATGGGATATTTAGAAAGGCTTTTTCACCTTGATTCTGATCAGCATTGATGAAATGCTGACATGATTTGCCCTGACTTAAATGGCGTGGCCCTTTCAAGTTGTGTTTCTTTCCTCTTTTTTAAATGTCAAAATAAATCCTGTGTTGACTTCAAAGCCCATTTCTTTTTTTAAAAAAAAATTAACTTCCCTCCCTCTGGATTAGAACTGCTATAAGCTATTTTGCTTACTTCCTTTGGTACATTTTTGCCTCAGGTTCAGAATGATAATATGCTAGAACGCTCGATAATATTTAGCCGTTTCAAGTCTTTCTGAACGTTCCAAATATGTTATTTTTGTCAGGAGTCTTTCTGGGGCTTCTTTCAACTCTCCTCGTGAGATGAGGAACATGTTCAGGTGTCCTCCGTCAGGGACTGGGCATCTTAAAATGAATTAAACATGTGGACTCCACTTTTAGCCAGCCAGAAAAAAAAATAATGCCAGGTAGGCCATAATTTCCGAAGGCTAGAAGGCTTGAAATGGGCTGCACTTAAGATTAATCAGCATCCACTGAGAATAAATGGAAAATCTCTTCATAGCACCAGGTCACCTGGGTCCCCGTGAATGAGCAATGTCTGAAATCTCCCACCTGCAAAAGCCCTGCTCAGCTATTCCAAACCCAAGACTGTGGAGTCAATCCATCTTCATTTCCTGCTTTCTTTGGCTTTTCCTGTCTCTTCTGTTTTCGGCCTTTAAATCTGGTCTTTTGAATTACACTAGTAACTTTCCAGAGATAGGGGAAATTTGCTTAATAGATTCGTCTATGGGGCAAATCCGTACAACATAAAAACAGTTGCAATTAGGGATTACTCTGTTTTCAATGCATTCCTATGGGAAATTTTTATAAAGGAAAATTTGCTTAACAGAATTTCATTTCGAATGATTTAATTCCTTTATACAAGGTACCACTGTACGTTAAGCTGGCTTGGGGGTCTATTTCAGGAGAAAGGCGGGATTTAAAAAAACTTTTTTAAATAAATAAATAAATAAATTCTAGGTTTTCTAACCAAAACAGTGTTCAAAGAAGTTCAAAGAAGGAGTGCATCCCTAAAGAAAGGATAAATAAATTTTTTTGCCAAAGCACGGAGATGAGACAATTCAAATAGGACATGGTTCACCAAATAAATAAATAAATAAATAAATAAATGATAGATAGATAGATAGATAGATAGATAGATAGATAGATAGATAGATAGATAGATAGATAGATGATAGATAGATAGATAGATAGATAGATAGATAGATACCCTGTTTCCCTGAAAATAAGACCTCCCCGCAAAATAAGCCCTAGCAGGATTTCTATGCATTTGTTAAATATAAGCCCTACCCTGATAATAAGACCTAGTGATGGGCGTGGCTATGGTTGTGTGCAGGGCTGGCATTCAAGCATATTATACTTAATAAAATAAGACACCCCCAGAAAATAAGCCCTAGTGTGTCTACTTGAGAAAAATAAATATAAGACAGTGTCTTATTTTCAGGAAAACACGGTAGGTAGGTAGGTAGGTAGGTAGGTAGGTAGGTAGGTAGGTAGGTAGGTAGATAGATAGATAGATAGATAGATAGATAAGGCACAAGAGGCCCCTGGCTCATTTGCTGGTTTGTCCATTCAGGTGGGAAATTAAAAGCATTATTTTTTTCAAAGCAAAAAGGGGGTTGAGCCACGTGGCCATCACAAAACAAAATTGCAAAAATTGTGCAATTTTTTAAAAAAATTAAATTGCAATTGTGTTTTGTGATGGCCACGTGGCTCAACCCCCTTTCTGTCTTGATGGAATTGTGAAGATACCAAGAAAGAGCTGGCATTCCCCCAGAGACCTGGAATGAGGCACAAGAACTCTCAACATCAAAGGGCAAGACTGCATCCACTAGGTAATATAACTTTAACTCCATCTGGTTCCAATTGGCAAACCTAGTAGATTTACAATATATATATATATATATATATATATATCCCAATCCCAGAATGATGCACATGGGTCCCCTGCATCAACCCTTTTCCCCCCCCCCCCACCCCAGGCCAAAAGGGATTTGTATGTCTCGTAGTGCCAAATAGAGCTGGGTAAGGGAATGGGGGTTGTATATGACCCATGTTCCTCTGTTTGAAGAACGGGGATGTGACTTAAGAAGCAGTTTTTTACAACTGCCCTTCCTGCCTCTTAACAAGACTTCTGCCCTGGCTGCAACACCATCCACTGTAGCCATAGATTTTTAAGAACATCTAAAAGTTACATCCTGGTAAAGCACATATTTTACCTGGAAGTTGAGTCATGGCAACTGGACTTCTTTTTCTTGAGAGATAAACGTTTCGCTGCTCATCCAAACAGCTTCATCTGTCTAAATACAGTTAGTGCGAGCCCTCCATCTTATAGTCAGTCAGCTTTATATTCAACCCTTTATAGGTTTCAGCACCTTAGGCCTTTGTTCGCCTTAAGGCTATGGATACTATTGTCTACCTAACGAGCCTATTCAGGCCATTGTTCATCTTAAGGGCCTATTTCAGACCAGGGTGACAAGAGTCAACACTGACTATAAGATGGGGAACTCCCACTAGCTGTATTTAGACTGATGAAGCTGTTTGGATGAGCAGCGAAACGTTTCTATCTCTCAAGAAAAAGAAGTCCAGTAGCCATGACTCAACTTCCAGATAAACTCACCTGGATGACTGAGAATCTTCACAGGTACATCTTTTACCTTGTCTGATCTTCTGGGACCTGCTTTGAAGAAGAGTTGTGCAGACTCGAAAGCTTGCAAGCAATGTTCCTTGTTTTTTTATTTGTAATCGTGGCCTATAAAGGTATTGCCTATAACCTATTTTTGCAATTAATTTTTTGGAATTTCTGCAGGGTTTGAAAGTCTCTTATTAACATGGGGAATTCTTTCACCAATGTGCCAGCTTCTGCATCTCTCTTAGGACTCTTGATTTTTAAATCAGACTTGAACCAGATGGTCCTTCCAACAGAGAACAGTCTAAATCAGGAATGTGTCCTAGTAACCCTTCAAACCAAGGACTTGTTGCAGATTCCTGACTTCCTGGCAAAATTATTTTTTGTTGCATAGCTTCAAGTTCCCTCAGATAGTCCACCCCTTCCTCATTAGCTGGCACTTAAGGTTTCAGTCACTCGTTCTCAAAAACAATAAAACAGTCCATTATTTGCCATTGTGAACGGATCAACAGCACAGTAACAAAACCAACTTCTCGTAGACGAAAGAGGGGGAAAGGAAACACACAGAGGGAAGGGAGGGTTGCCTTTGAATTTAGAGGCGGGAGGGAACCATTGTTTAATGCTAGATAAATTAACATTCACCCCAATCGAAAAAAGGCCCTCTCAGTCAGACAAACCACAGGCAGCCCTCACGTCTGCAAGAAAACTCCCAGAGGAACCTTGCATGTTTTTAAAATGTGACCACGCAAGTCTCATTGCAAATTCTCACCCAGTTCTCAGACCAACAGCTCTTATCGGGCGAGCAGTAAATACAGCAAAAGTTCAAAACATTTGCAGTCTGGAAGCATCTGTCTTAGTTACATCCTCTCCTAACGCCTGACTTGATTGCCTGACTGACGAGGAAACATCTATCTGAATCAGGGAGCTCCCCAAAGATCGCCGAGAGGCTGGGTGCCTCGCTTCTGCTGTCCGCCGCCAGAGGTTTGAACCAAAAACGGATTTAAACAAATAAAGCCTCATTTGCGATTCAGCTCACAGAAGGACATCGCTTCCTTCAGTGCTTTTGACTCAAGAATTTAGAGTGGAAGAAATTTCGCCTTTCAAAAAGAAACGGGCAGAAGAGCGCCGAGAAAGCCCGAGGCAGAAGACATGGATCGGGTGAGTTCCAGTTCCAGAGGTGCTGTCATTTCACTCCAGGTTTTAGCAGGCAGGTCACAGGCTCTGTCAGAAGCACAGAAACCTGCATAGATTAAGAACATAAGAAGAGCCATGCTGGATCAAGCCAAAGGCCCATCTAGTCCAGCTTCCTGTATCTCACAGTGGCCCCACCAGATGCGTCTGGGAGCGCACGAGACTAGATCTCTGTCTCCTGATACCACTCCCCTGCACCTGGCCCTTGAAGTACCCCGGTTTTCAGACTGGAGGTGACACATCTCCATCATGGTTTGTCACCTTGGATGGACTTCTCCTCCAGGAATCTGTCCAATCCCCTTTTGAAGGCATCCAGGCCAGATGCCATCACCACATCCTGTGGCAGGGAGTTGCACAGACTTAACAACACACTGGGTAAAAAAAATTCTTTTGTCTGTTCTCACTCTCCCAAACCACAGTTTGAGTGGATGTCCCCTAGTTTTGGTATTTTGTGAGAGGGAGAAGAGCTTCCCTCTATCCACGTGACTCATGCCCTGCATTATTTTATACGTCTCAATCATATCCACCCTCAGGCACCTTTTTTCCAGACTAAAGAGCTCCAAATGTTTTAGCCTTTCCTCATAAGGGAGGTGCCCCAGCCCAGTAATCATTTTAGTCACTCTCTTCTGCACCTTTTCCAGTTCCACTATGCCTTTTTTGATATGAGGTGACCAGAATTGTACACAA
>JAHTLZ010000309.1:1458920-1469472 GCA_023846285.1 Phrynocephalus versicolor | reverse complement strand
CCCCCCCCCCCCCCCCCCCCCCCCCCCCCCCCCCCCCCCACATAATTGCTTAAATTACAAGTGACCAAACATAGGCTAATAACTCCACTATGTGAACAGAATGATGGTCCTGACATGAATTAGGCCACGTGACTATAAGATTATAAGACTATAAGACTGTAAACTGCATACTGGTCCTATTGGGTTGTTTACAACCTCTCATGCTGCTTCTAGTAGGTGTGGCTGGGAGCGACCTTTCTGGGCTGGGCTATCTGTCAATCAGTCCAGCACTAACCAATCACTTTCCAGCCTCTGAATCTAAAGAGAGCCCCTCCTCCCTGGTCTGTCTTCTCTTTCCCTCTCTTTGCCAGTTGGTGATGTGTTTGTCTCTTTGATCTGTTCATAACTGTAATGAAACGATTTTATCCTTCCACCTGCATATATCTGAGTGAGTTATTGAGACCTTAAGTGCCAGTAAATGAGAAAGCAGTGGACTCTCTGGAGAACGTGTAGCTACTCTCCTCTGTGTGTCTCTGAACTTCCACTGAGGAACAAAAAGGAAATTTTACCAAAAATTCAAAACTCTAAACAGATCCATCTAATGTCCTATTAATATCCTTGCTTTGCTTTGCTTTTCTATTTTTAACAAAAAAGTAAATGTGTGCATTGAACATAACATACTCCTTAACGCAGTCCCTCCTTTCACCCTTTAATAAGCTGCACAACAAACGAAGACCCGTAGGGACATGCAATTATTCTTGATTGTGCTAGGAAAAATATTCAACCCATAGAAAATCATAGGAACGTGAATAGTATTAAGGCACCAGCTCCAGGGTGCAATTTTTTTTTAAGTCAGATAATGGGTATGAATCTTGATTGTGTTCACACCGATGATGGATGGGAACCGGAAGGATTTTTTGTCACATTCCAGCTTGAATCGTTAGCAAGCGCTCGTCTGCCGAAAATAACGATGCCATCCGTCATACTTGCAGTGTCATCTTTTGGAGAAAATTGCTTCCTAAAATATGTTTGTGTGTGCGCACACACACACACATATATATACACACTGCTTGACATCATAGTACATAACATCAGAATGAGGTGCATCAGAATAAAATTACACTTAATAACTGACTGGTTACTAAAAGACCTTGGTATAAATTACAAACTGTCTAAAGATATCACTTGTTCAGGCCTTCCCTGACCTGGTGCCTTAAATTAGCCATCATATTGAATACATGTCAGGTAGTGGTCCCTGCATACTTGCTTTCTGATCCCGAGAATGGATGCCACTGGTGGACATTACCTCTTCCCCAATGTTGAAGTTGTTGTGGGATTACAATTATTCCCTTCTCATCAGCAGAGTGAGGGACATAGAAAGATCGATCTGGTTTCATTGCCATCCCCTCTTTCATGGTGATAAGCACTTTCTTGGCATAAAAAAATCATTCTAAAAGCATTCGAAGTAGAAAAGAAGTTTTTCTTTGCTTACAATTGCAATCAATAGTTACGATCGGAAGGATGAAAAGAGAAATGAGGTAGGGCGAACTTCAACCTCACGGTCAGAGGAAGAGAGATTCTTATTATCACAACCAAAGACACCCTGCTGTGGCACAGATCTGCTTAAGGGGCTTTCTTTGACTATTCTGGGTTGTATCTGTGACTCAGGTGTGTTTTGTTATGAGTTGCAGGAGCCCTAGGATGGCCTTTAATCAGTGGCAATATATTTCTAATTGCTGAAGATTGGCCACTCCTTCACAGAATTTCAGCCACTGCCAGGTGGGTGAAAGAAATACTTCCAAGGAAATCGCACTGCAGTGTTTTTAATCTCCCGATGGCAAGACACGGTGAGACAGTGATTTACGGTCCCATGAGCAAGTGAAAAAGTTAGGTGGGTTTGATAGTGGGTTTGCCACCCAGAGACCTCTTGGTAGTGGGGCAGCTAAAAAATCTTGCAAATAAAATAAAATAAAATAAAATAAAATAAATAGTTGTTGTGGATTTTTTGCATTGTTTGGTCATGTGTTCCATTCATAAAAGAAGGGAAGGCGGAAGGGGCCTTGAAAAGCATCTAGTCTGACACACACACACACTCCCCGTGCAAGGCAGGAAGTCAAATCAAAGGACACCTGCCCGGTGGTTGCTCCATTTTCTCTCGAATCCCTCCAGTGTTGGAGCGCTCACCAGCTCACAAGGCCATGGGTCTCATTGTCGCACTAGGAAGTTTTTTTCCTGACCTTCAGCTTAACACTGGCTTCCTGTCACTTGGGCCCATTGTTGCGCGTCCTGCACTCTGGGATGACTGAGGAGGACAGATCAGGGACAGATCTGGAGGGCAGCCTTTCAAATGCAGTGATGCCTCTGATAACGAATTTAATTCGTTCTCAGAGGCAATTTGTTATCCGAAAAAGTTGTGATCCCAAACATGGTTCCCCATTGAAATGAATGGGAAACCAATTAATCCGTTCCAGAGGTCCGGGAATGGGGGGTGGGGGTGGAGTTCCAGACCTCTTTAAAGGCCTGTGGTGCTGGAACACCCCCTCCAGAACACCTCCCCTGCAGTGCAATGCAAACATGGACAAGAGAAACTAGCAAGACTGCCACAGCCTGTTCCTACTCAGGGTGCAATGGGGGGAAATGCAAATGGACAAACATAAACAGCAAGAGAAATCCAGCCTGTTCTTGCCTGCAGAGCAATGGAAAAGGATGTAAACATGGACAGATGAAAGCAGCATGACTACCCCAGCCTTTTTGCACCAAAATACAAATAAAAGTCATGCAAAGATTAATAAAAGCTGGCTCCCTACCTTTCCAAGTTCGAACGGTCCAAATCCTTCATCATAACACGTCCAGGATGGCTCAAAAAGACATGGAAAACCCTGCTCTACTTCCTCCCACCCCTCCACAAACTACAGGGGTGGCAATACATCCTGGGTACAGTTTTTTTGCAAGGCATGATGAACCATCCGAGCCAGCCCTATACCCAGAAATTTCCATTTGTTATCCGAAAAATTTGTTATCAGAGGCATTCTTTATCTGAGGTATTACTGTATTTGAAAAGTGCAATGCTATCTCCCTCCAGTCTTCTTTTCTCACGGCTAAACGTGCCCGGTTCTTTCGGTCTTTGCCATGGTTTCATCCCGTAAGCCCAGATGGGACTGTTTTCTACAACTACCGGAGCAACTTGGGTAGGGGTGGGGGGCAGTGATTGTGTAGGAATTGGTCCCAGGGAATCAACACCACCCTGGGCAGAGACCAGGAGGGAGGGCTGACGTTGCTGAAGCCATATTCCAACGGTTCTCAACCTGTGGGCCCCCAGATGTTTCTGGACTGCAACTCCCAGAAATCCCTTCCAGCACAGTGAGTGGTGGAGGCTTCTGGGAGTTGCAGTCCAGCAATATCTGGGGACCCACAGGTTGAGAACCACTGCCATATTCTCATCACCCTGCCCCCCCCACCTCCTTTCCTCTAATTAACTCCGCCACAGCCTCACCAGGAGCTTCCTCAATGATATAACATCTCCTTGGTGGGGTGTGGCTCTTCTGCCGTTTCGTCTGGATCCAATAATGAATAATGAATATAAAAGCTTTATTGCAGCCTGGAGTCACTCAGTAAATGTTGCCAGAGAAGAGGAGTCGATATTTCAACCTCAGCACTGAGCCGGCCGATTCCTCCGACGCTCTTTGAACTCAAACGGCCCGGCATCGCTTATTCATGAATGAGACGTCCAGTCATTTCTATTTTCATCTGTCTTTTTCCCTCTCCCTCTCTCTCTCTCTCTCTCTCTCTCTCTCTCTCTCTCTCAATGTTCCTCCAGGGGTGTTAACATGATAGAATAACATCCACCCAATGCCCATGGAGGAGAAGGCTGCAGCCTTAACCCCCAAGAGTGGGATTTTGTAGGTTTCTATAGGGGCGTGGTGGCTCAGCGAACTAAGGCTCCGAAAACTGTTGGCTGCAAAGTCAGCAGCTCAGCAGTTTGAATGCTGGGGGCCGCGCAGTGGAGCGAGCTCCCGCTGTTCACCCCAGCTCCTGCCAACCTACAATCATAGCATCATAGAGTTGGAAGAGACCTAGAGGGCTATCCAGTCCAACCCCTGCCATGCATCACAGGACTCCCAACAGATGGCCATCCAGCCTCTGCTAAAAAAAACTTCCAAAGAAGGAGACTCTAGCACCCTCCTTTGGGGCAGCATCTTCCACTGCTGAACAGCTCTAACCATCATGAAGTTCTTCTGAATGTTCAAATGGAATCTCTTTTCCTGCAGTTTGAAACCATTGCCCCGAGTCCTAGTCTCTGAAGCCATGGGAAACAAACCAATCCCTTCTTCAATATGACATCCTTTCAAAAATTTAAACATAGCTGTCATATCCCCCCTCAGCCTTCCTTGTGAAAGCCTAAACATTCCCAGTTCCCTAAGCCGTTCCTCATAAGACATTACTTCCAGACCTTCAACCATCCTGGTCACCCTAGCTCAGGCATGTCCAAACATTGGCTCTCCATATGTTTTGGACCACAACTCCCAGAATTCCAAGCCTGTATTTCCAATGGCAAAGGACTGTGGGAGTTGTGGTCCAAAACATCTGGAGGGCCAAAGTTTGGACACGCCCTTCCCCTAGCTGTTTGAAAGCATGTAAATGCAAGGAGATAAATAGGTACCGCCGTAAAAAGCAGGAAGGCAAAACAGTGTTTCCTTGCAGCCATGGACGCTGCACAACACTGGCTCTTTGGCTTGAATATGGAGATGAGCACCGCCCCTAGAGTCGGACACGACTAGCATGCATGTACAGGCGAGAACCTTTAGCTTTTATAGGACTGAACAAGCTCCGGGAGGTCAAAAAGGTGCATTTTTGAATCCCAAGCGCCTACAATCTTTTCCTTTTCAAGGAGCTTACTGAATTAATAACAGTTTTGTCTTCTGCAAAAAAAAAAAAAGCGCGAATAAAAAAGGCTCACAGAATTTCTTCTAGAACAAACCTTGGGGGTTGCTGGAGGTTTTACAGCCCTGCATGCTGCCCGTAATTAGTTTGACTGGGAGGGACCTTTTTAAGCTGGAGTGAGTGTCAGTCTATCCAGCACTAGCCAATCATTCGTTCAGCCCTTGAATTCAAAGACAGCCCCGCCTTTCCACTGAGAATCCTGTTTCCCTCTCTGTGTTCTGTTGGAAGTCAGATATTTATTGGCTGTTTTGTTTGTCAGCTTCTTGCTAGCTGTTCACAATTGTCAGCAGTGAAAAGTTTTTATTCTTTTTCCTTCCTAATGTCTCAGAGTGAGTTATTATTTATTTATTTATTTATTTGACTTTTATACCACCCATCTAGACCTAGGGCTACTCTGGGCGGTTTACAACATGTAATAACATGACAATTAACAAAGGAATACGGTTTAAAAACCAAAGTACAAGGTACATAATAAAATAAAATATACCTAAATCAACAACAACAAAAAACTAAAATGAAGGTAAAATGAAGATAAAAATGGCAGGAGATTGATATAACCGGGGGGGGGGGGGAGAGAGAGAGAGAAGAGAAGAAAAGTGGTAAAATAAATAAATAAATAGTGCCTTACTAAATGTATAAAAAATCAGGGAAGGCCATTCTGTATAACCAGGTCTTCAATAATTTTTTAAAAGTTTGAAGTGAGGGTGCCAGCTGAATTTCAGGGGGTAGAAGGTAGATGGTTCCATAACTGGGGAGCAACCACCGAGAAGGCCCTACTCCTTGTTACAACTTTCCGGGCCTCCCTCAGGGTTGCGACTCCCAGGTGTCCTGCCTGGCTGGCACGGGTGATCCTGGCAGTTCTTCTTGGGAGGAGCCGCTCTGTCAGAAACTGAGGTCCCAAACCGTTTAGGGCAGGCATGTCCAAACTTCGGCCCTCCTGATGTTTTGGACCACAACTCCCAGAATTCTAAGCTTAGATTGCCAATGGCAAAGGACGGTGGGAGTTTGGACATGCCTGGTTTAGGGCTTTGTATGGTAACATCAAAGTTAACCAGAGTGCCAGTTAATGCAAAAAGGTGTAGACTGTCTGAGGAACTTGTAACTATTCTCTACTCTGTAGCAAAGGAGTTCTACCAGAATGTCAAAACCCTGCAACACTTCTGGAGTGAAAAATAACCAAATATCCAGGTATTCCTTAAAAGGTTTCCTCTCTAAAATGTTCTTTATGCTAATCTGTCACAAACACCGTGGGAAACTTGAAAGCCTCGTTATCGCCTCCTCGTTGTGTCCGAGGAAAGGGGAAACCCACCCATTCCAGTAGGCAGCATTATTCCATCTGATGAAATTGTGGCTGAAAATCCTCCTCATCACCCTACACCACAGCCAAAACATCCAGAGGTTTGCTGCATGGATTTCATCACAGGGTTTGCTTGGGTCGGGGCCAAAACCTCTTCCCGATCCATTTTACTAAACAGAGTTCACATTGTAAGAGGCGAAGAAGGCGTGTTCTCCCCGTCCTCTTTGGTGATTACTTCATGTCTGTTTTGTCTCTGTTAGAGTTGCACTTAGGAGTGGTACCAAAAAAAATGTTAGTTCACGTCCATCGCGCAACTACTGAAATTTGTCTCGACCACGCCCCCGGAACGGGTGCTAAGCGCGACAATACTATACAGTGGTACGCTGACTTAAGAGCAGCTCGACTTAAGAGCAATTTGACTTAAGAGTGGAAAACTGTTGGCATTTTAACTGCCACCTTACAAATTTTAGATATGGTCTCCTCGACTTACAAATATATATTGTTTTCATTTTTAAGTTATTTTTTCAATTTTTAGATAGGTGACTTAAGAGCATACATTCAGAATGGATTAAATTCATAAGTTGAGGTACCAATGTACCTGGTGCTGGGGTAGGGTTTTCCCTTGTCACTCTTTGTTCCCGCTTTCTGTTCCGAGACAAGAGACCGTGTAGTAACAGCTGTCACACAACAAAACATTCGTTTCTCTCAGAAAACTGTGTCCAGGGTTTGTTTTTTATATATATTTTGACTTTTCAGAAGCGAAATATCAAAAAAGAATTTTTACCCCCCCCCAAAAAAAACCAAATTAAAAAGGAAGCTAGACAAGTTCTGTGAGGTAACGCTTGTCATGAGACAAGTTATCATGACCACGGGAACACTGAAACAGGGACAAAACCGTGTGATCGCAACCAACGCTGTCACGGTACAAAACTAGTCACGGAACAAAGAAGGACGTGAAGTAACCACCTTAGATTTACAGCGCTCTGTCGTTAACGCATCCCCTCCTCTGTCATCTTTAAATAAACTCCTGACCCACTCTGCCCTGTTGAGGAAAGGATCTGCACACATTTCACACCGCCCTGACGTTGGCAGATATTTAATAAACTGGGGCATCAGGGCTTAAGTAATTTCAGCTTGCCAAAACCAACGTGGCCTGTTCAATTTTAATGAGGCGACTGTTAAAACAGGCTTCTCAGTGATTGTCACGGCTGTGTAGCAGAAGGGTATGTTTGCACCATATGGAGTTTGTATACATATACTGTATATATTAAATTCCCCTAAGGAATCCCATTAAATAATGCAGGGTGTTTACGGAGAAACTGTCTGTTCCCGGAAGAAGTTTCCTCTCTCGGTCAGCAGTTTGTGGAATCTGCACAGTTTTGAGTTGCGAGGACACCAGATCATCTGCAACAGGTAAGTCGAAACCTGCACTCCTTTGAGCGCCATGCAAAGGCTGAGCTGGTAGGTGCAAACAGAGCCCCTTTTCAGGACAAAGCTCTGTGGGTGCAGTTAACAGAGCACCTAACATTTCAAAGGATTTGTCCCATTGTAACCCTTAATCCTGGTGGAGGGGACCTTTAAGAGACATTCTAGATGCCCTGTCTTTGCAACCTTGCATGGTCGGAGAAAGTGTGGCTTGGAGGGACCTTTATGGTTGACTTAGCTATTCCATCCTTCTGAGGTCGGTAAAATGAGTACCCAGCTTGCTGGGGGGCAATGAGTAGCCTGCATAATGTAATTAAAAATTGTAAACCACCCAGAGACTACTTGAAGTGGTATGGGGCGGTATATAAGCAGAACACTTTGCTTTGTTTTGCTTTTATGGTATGGTCTGCCTGTCAATCTCTCCAGCACTAACCAATCATGTCTTCCCTGCCTTGGAATTCAAAGAGAGCCCTGCCTCTCTACTCAGTGCCTTTCCCCCTCTACCTTGAGTTGGTTATAGGAAAGCTGCCCCATTTCTGCCCCCCCATTGCTGTTTGATCCGTTAAAGAAGCATTTTAAGAGCCCATGGCGCAGTGGTTAAACGCCTGTACTGCAGCTAAAACTGTGCTCACGACCTGGGGTTCAATCCCAGGTAGCCGGCTCATGGTTGACTCATCCTTCCATCCTTCCAGGATCAGTAAAATGAGTACCCGGCATGCTGGGGGGTGGCGGCAATGTGTAGCCTGCATTACTGTAATTAAAACTGTAAACCGCCCAGAGAGTACTTGAAGTGGTATGGGCGGTATATAAGAACACTTTGCTTTTGCTTTTGCTTTTGCTTTCTTTCTCCTAGTAATGTCTCAGAGTAAGTGAGTGAGACTGTGAGGGCCAGTTCATGAGAAGGTAAAGGAGTGGACAAAACTGGGAGGGGTTTGACGCTAATTCTGTTCCATTAATCCCTATCCTTCTTTGGCAAAGCTGGAGGAGTTTAACTGAAATTCAAAACTTGGCAACCATTTTTAGCTCCTTTCGAAAGTGGATTTTATGAATATCAGGGAAATCATGTCATGTAAAAAGTAATGCTGAGATTGTTTGTTCAAGAAGAGATTGTTCGAGGCGATATCACAGCAGAAAACAATCCCAGAGGGGATCGTTTAAGGTCCTCTTGCTCCCCTGAATCTCTTTCTTTATTTTCATCCCTACCCTTATGCTCTGCCACCATGTCACTACTCGGGTTCACTTCCCTCCAGACCTCTCGCTGGGCAATGCAACACCATCAGAGCGACTCAGGTTGACTAGGGCCCCTGAAACAGGTGCTAAGTGAGACAAATCTGTACCTGATGCTGGGGTAGGGTATTTCCTTGTCCCGGTTTGTACCCAGTTTCTGTTCTGAGACAAGACATCATGAGGTAACAACTGTCAAGTAACAAAACATTTGTTTTTCTCAGAAAACTGTGTCCCAGGTGCTGGGTTGGGTGTTACGTTCAAAGTGCCCACCCACCCCAGATGATTACCACCCCTTTGACAAGAGGGGCACCAGAAAGACAATTAATTAGCAAGCAAAGGGAATAAAGAACAAAGAAAGCCCGAAGGCTATCACCCGGAGCATTCCAATGCGGCCACAGGGAGAAAAGTGAAAGTTAGCCAGACGAGCCGCAGACTCCTTCCCTGCCTGCAAAGATTTTGACTTTTCAGTAGCGAAATATCAAAAAAGAATTTTCCTTCCCTGCCTGCAAAGATTTTGACTTTTCAGAAGCGAAATATCAAAAAAGAATTTTAAGCCCCCCCCCAAAAAAGGGGGAAAGAAGCTAGACAAATTCAGTGTTTGTCAGGTAGAAGACCGTGAGGTAACACTTGTCTCGAGACAGGTTATCACAACCATGGGAACACTGAAACAGGGACAAAACCACGTGATCGCAACCAATGCTATCACGGTACAAAACTAGTCGCGGAACAAAGAAGAACATGAAGTAACCACCCAAGAATAGACTTATGTCTGCCCTGCATTGAGAGAGACTGTGGGGACCATGCTCATGAATATCTCATCAATATCCAATCACTACATAATAATAATCATGGGCCTTCCAGCACGTGGCTGTGGATCAGCATGGATCACTGGCATGGATCCACTTGGTTTCATTTGATTTTTCCATTGGATCAGACTAATAACACCATCTCATGATTGCACCCATCTCTGCCCACAGATTGCACACCATAAATTGTAGGTCCGTCAACGCATGGCTCTGCAGCAGCGTAAAAGCACGGATCTCTAAGGCATGGATCGGCATGGATCTACCTGATTTTTCTACAGTATTGCCTCCCCCAAACCCCTCTCCCGTCAGCAGTCCCATCTCTGCCCACAGACTGCACACCAAAAATCACGGGCCTGTCCTACCCTCACGTGCAACTGAGAATAAATCCATGCCCTCTTCCTTGTGGCAACAGTCTCCCCTCTGACTTCTCTTTGTCCCGCTAAACCTGCCTAGTTCTTTCAGTCGTTCTTTATACAGTTTAACCTCCACTGCCCTTACCATCCTAGTTGCTCTTCTCTGCACTTTTTCTAGGGTCTCCTTGAGCCTCCTGGTGCAGTGGTTCAATGCCTGTCCTGCAGCTAAAACTGTGCTCACGACCTGGGGTTCAATCCCAGGTAGCTGGCTCCTGGTTGACTCAGCCTTCCATCCTTCCGAGGTCGGTAAAATGAGTACCCAACTGGCTGGGGGGTGATGGGGCAATGTGTAGCCTGCATAATTAAATTGGAAACCGCCCAGAGAGTGCTTGAAATGCTCTGGGGCGGTATATAAGGAGAGCACTTTGCTTTGCTTTTTGTCATGTTTGCATTGTGGTGACCAGAACTGGACTCTGTGTTCCAAATGTGGCCTCACTAATGGCATTATCACTTCCTGTGATCTT
>JAHTLZ010000309.1:1448271-1458910 GCA_023846285.1 Phrynocephalus versicolor | reverse complement strand
GTGTGTGTGTGTGTGTGTGTGTGTGTGTGTGTGCAAAAACTGACTGTGTCCCTGGGTGCCGAAAACCCTAGCTACGCCTCTGATCCCAATATTATGCTAGAGCCTTGGTGGCGAACCTTTGGCACTCCAGGTGTTTTGGACCACAACTCCCAGAATTCCAAGCCTGCGCTGCCAATGACAAAGGACTGTGGGAGTTGTAGTCCAAAACATCTGGAGTGCCAAAGGTTCACCACCACTGTGCTAGAGGAATTTCGCCAGAAATCCAAAACTTGACTAAAAAAAGATGCTGGTGAGAGTGGAGGTCTCCATATGTGACCGACTGCAAATTCCATGATCCCTAAATCAAGCAGCTGAGGAATGTGGGTTGCGTAGTCCATCACATCAGGGTATGTTGTCGCTGAACTGTGTAGAGCGGGGGGAGCTCTGATATCTGTATTTATGGAGGTGCTTTGCTCTCTCTGCCTCCTGTTGTCTCATGTCGCCCTCAAGTGGCCAAAGCGTTTGCCAAAAAATTCAGCTCTACCAGTTTTCAAGGCAGAAAAACAGGTATGAAAGAAACATGCAGAGCGTGTGTTCCTGGAGCCACAGTGACACCCCATAAAACAGTGATGGCAAACCTTTTAGAGACCGAGTGTCCAAACTGTGATCCCAAACCCACTAATTTTTTGCAAAGTGCCAATACAGCAATTTGACCTGAATCCAGGTGGCTGTGAAGGGGCAATGTTGGGTGCCCACAGAAAGGGCTCCGAGTGCCACCTTTGGCACCCGTGCCGTAGGTTCGCCAACACTGCCATAAAAGTTCAGAACAAACACTGCAGGCTCCTTTACCTGTTCCACCTGGAGAGGATCCCTTTAGCATCATTTCCCAACTGTGGTTCCTCCAAATGCAACCGGACGAGAACTCGCATCTTCTCCAGCCGTCGGCCATGCTGCAAGGGAATGATGAGCACAGGAGTACGAGAAATGTGGGAAGGAAGATTGGAAGGCTCCAGACGCCATTCTGTCTGAATCATGAATCTGGGTGCACCTCCTGATTCTTCAAAAAAAAAAGCCATTACAGAACTGGGATTTGTGCAGAGTGATAACGAGAAGACTCATTCAGAGGATGAGCGCTTGTTCTGCCTCAAAAACTACACAATCACTATCCGTAGAGGGTCAAGGAAGTATCCTCCAGCCGCCTGCCAGAGAGGGTCCAGAAAGGTGTAAATCCACCAGACTGAATCATACGGAGATGCAACAGGCTTCCTCTTGGCCATTGCTTTGTGTTTCTTGCATGGCTTGAAATCCGGAGTTAAGGTCTCATCTCAGAGAGTCTCCCAGGATGGTGAGAAAGAGAGAGAGAGAGCTTGTGCATACATGTTATTTTCGAGAGTCAAGGAACGCATGTATGCCTGTTTCCTCCAAAGTCAGTTGAACAATCCCGCTCACCAGCCTGAGGGTGTGTGCCTGGTGTTTTCCTTCTGCAGTATTTCTACAGGCCTACCAGTGGTAGGTGCTTTATGAAGCGTCAAGGTAATGAACCCGCAAATTGCTGTTCCAGATGAACAGTGCCTTTTCCTTTTTTTTAAAAAAAAGCCACCCAGGCATTTTTGTTTTTTTTTGTTTGTTTTTTTCATTGGAAGACAACATTTAAAGCTAAAAACAATGAATATACATGGTGAGTTGCATTGTTAAAAGTACAATACTTAAAGCAAAGAAGAATGAGCATAAAAGGCAGCTTACATTATTAAAATACAATATTACAGCTAAAAACCATACATATACATAACTGAGAGTTTATTTTTCTTTACTTAGTACCCTTATGCTATATTTTATTATAACATATTAAGTATTTGTAACACTTTATCTGAAGTCATTATTCCATTCTGAAGCATCATATTCAGGTATAATATAGGCTGACATAGCTGTATTCCTAAATCATTTTTTTTCAATTAAATTTTAATTTAATCACCCAGGCATTTTTGAGACCTGTATATTTATTCTTTATTTTCATTTATTTTAAATATGTTTACCCTGCCTTTTTCCTTGGAAAAGGATCAAAGAATCAGTCATAAGGAAAACAATGGCACGTTGCCTTCTGTCCCTTCCGTGTTTCAGAATCAAATCCCCCCTGTGGTCTGTTTAAGAGTTCCTTCCCATATTGCAAGTTGGAGACCACAGCTTAATACCCACAGATGGACTCCCATATCTGCCAATGCTGAAAAAGACCTGATTATGTCTTCTTTTAACCCTTTCAGTCCTGCAGGGATATGCAATGCCCAGTAAACTCACAAGGAAGCCTCCTTCCCAAAACCACAAATTTAAATAGATTAGATAGAACCTATTTGGTGCTAAAAAGGGTTAAAAGTGAGCCCTATATACATCACATGGTCTCTGGCTCCCTCTAGTGACCGTTCTATGTAAATTCGTGTTTAGAAATAATTATTTCTGGGAATTTTTTTTTTTTTTTTGTTAATCTTTTTAATGTTTTCAGAGCATGGATAAGTGGATCAGCAGATTCCACAGATAAGGGGGTTCCTACCATATATGATGCAGGAGAAGGCAGCATACAACAGCCCTGCAAAGGAGTCCACAGGTTATGCTGCAGAGAGGTGAAACTGATTAGGTCCCAAATCCAGATCCACACAAACCCCTCCCATCCTACCCACATGCCAGCAGAGGACACTTTCCAAGGTTTCTAAGGGCCGACAAAATTGTGCTTCAAGAGGGTTGTAGTTCTAAAGTCACAAAATACGTTGGGGTCTCTGTCAGACCACAACCAGCCTATGAGGGACCCACTGTCCTTCCTTAAGGTGTATAAAGCAAACCAAACCAAAGTGTTCTGCTTATATCAGGCATGCCCAAACTTCAGTCCTCCTGATGTTTTGGGCCACAACTCCCAGAATTCTAAGCTTAGATTGCCAGTGGCAAAGGACTGTGGGAGCTGTGGTCCAAAACATCTGGGGGGCCGAAGTTTGGTCATGCCTGGCTTATAGACTGCCCCATACCACTTCAAGTAGTCTCTGGGTGGTTTACAGTTTAAATATAGTATGCAGGCTACACATTGCCCCCCCCTCCAGCAAGCTGGGTACCTCATTTTACTGACCTCAGAAGGATGGAAGGCTGAGTCAACCCTGAGCCTGCTACCTTGGATTGAACCCCAGGTCGTGAGCACAGTTTTTACCTGCATTACAGGCATTTAACCACTGCACCCTAACCCTAACCCTAAACCCATTTGAGAAAACACAGTCAAGGATCTTGGGGGAATAAGAGTGGCCTTGATAGCCAGATGGGCAATATAAAAACCAATCAATCAAATAAAGAGCCAATGTTCTGTTCAGTTGTTCTCCCTCCAGTGCTGTCCCTGCTGCTACTTCTGCAAGAGGACGAATCCACCAAACCCTCGTGCAAGCAGAAAGCTCCACTGCTTTCAATAGGGCATTATCTGTTTGGAGTTTTTACAAACTTGTATGCTGCCTGGAGGGACCTTTCTGGGCGCTTGGGGGAGGGGGGCACTATCCGTCTACCCAAGAGTAAGAAATCCTTGCCTCTGAATTCAGAGACCCCTTGCCTCTTCGTTCAACACTCTTTCTCCCCGACTCCCCTGAGCCTGTCGCAGTCAACGTTGGTTAGTTTGCTGTTGATCTGTTCACAACTGCAAGTAATTTTTTAAGAATCATAGAGCTGGAAGAGACCTCAAGGGCCATCTAGTACAACCCACTACCATGCATTCTTTCTCTAAAGGAGTTAGGCATTAAGTGCTGGTTAATGAGAATTGGATAGCTTATTTATTTTTTTATATTTATTATATTATTTTAGAGTATTCCTACCCCGTTTTTCTCCTTGGAAAAGAACCCAAGGCGGCTTACGGTAATGAGGGATTATATACAGACCAATACAATTAAGACATGTGCCCTTTCCAGGCGACTACAATGAGCATTACATCCGAGCCAGCATTCTGGGTGTTGTAGTCCCAAAAAAAGGAAATTGACCCAGCTCTTCCAATAACAATACACAGGCGTGTCTATCTTCTGAAGTCCAGCTAGCATTTGCCATCCAAACTCGATTCAGCCCCCAGATTTTGGAATTTTTCCCCCATTGGTTTTCAGGAGCAGCTGTCACGTTGGGCTCTTGAACCCGGAAAGTCGCTGTTACAGAACTCGCTGCCACGAGTCTCTCTACTATTTTCATAGATCTGTGTTTCGGAGCAGCTAGCCTGCGCCCCAGGTTGCCCTTTAAAAAGATGGCGGTTCTGCCCTCGAACCCTCCTCAGGCCCTTTTTTTTCTCTGCATATTCAAAAGGGTCTAGGAAAGGGAATTCCCTTCTCTTTCATTCATGCTCACCAGGAAGAGGAAAAAAGAGCATATGCCCCACAAGAAACGCTGTTTTTTCCTGCCCCTCTCTGAGCCCCCCGTGCCCTAAACAAAGATGGCGGAGCTTAAAACGAGTGCGCCTGACTCATAGAAAAATGGCGGCCGCGGCGTCACGAAAGGGGCGGGCATTCCTCCTGGGAACCTCCTTCGGATTGGACGCCGCCCGGCGCGTCTGCCGGAAGTGGGGCGGGAAGGCCAGGCGAGGGCTTCTGCCTCTGCCGGAAGTCCGTGATGGTGCCTGGTGGATCCGAACGGGTTGGGGAGCCGCAGCCTTCTCCATGCGGGCCCGGAGGGTGAGTCTTTGGGATGGGGGGGGGGTTGGATGCGCCATTATTTGCATATGCTAATGCATGCAAATCGTCTTTGAGAGGGTGCTGGCATCGCCTGGGCGGCTGCCTCGCCTGTGTATGCAAATATATGCAAATATATGCAAATATGCGAGAGGCTGAGTATAGCCACCTGCTCCGTATTGGTGGCACTTCTGGTGGTGCGGTTAACGAGGCTTCACAACAGCCCTGCCAGACAGGCCAGGCCCTCCCTGCGGAGGATGATGGATCTCGCTTTCTTTGGACTACAACTCCCAGCATCCCCACCCAGCACGGCTGCTGGCGAGGGGCTGTGGGAGTTGTAGTCCATGAGCCTTTGGGGGGAAATCTCCCTACCTTCCCCCCCCCATGTTCTCGGAGGGGATGACTCCCAGATTACCACCTTGATCCTGGTAACCCGAGGTAACACGCATCCTCATCCTCATCATCATTTTAGAACACCAGGGCTGGAAGGGGACCCCGTGGGTCACCCAGTCATCACTAGTTGATCATGGTGACACACGAGGGGAATTGAACTCCCGGCCTCTGGCACCACAAAGCAGATGCGTAAACCCTTGAGCTGTGGGTGGCTTCTCTCCTTGCTTCATCCTCACAGCACTCCTGTGCTGGTGGGTGTGGGGTGGGGTGGACATGATGGCCTTGCAGGCTCCTTCTCCCTCCATGATTCTCTCTCCTCCTCATCTGAAGCTTTTCATTTGTTTTTTTCCAAAGCAGGGTTCTTCACAGAAGGGGACCGTCCGACAGCCTTCAAAGAAGCTGAAATGTGAAAAGAAAAGCCCAGCCAAGGTGGACGTTCGGGAAAGCGCCACCAGTCCTGGCCTTCTCCCCAAAGGGACCTCCAAGAGACCCTCCTCGGGACGCAAGTGGCCTGACCTTGAGATGATGATGCTGCAGAGCAATGCCAAGGGAATCCCCAAGACGGGCAATGGAAGGGCAAGAGACCCAAGCGATCTCTGCCTGGAACCGCCCGCCCTGGGCACCGACCACAGCCTTCCCAAGACGGACAGCCCCGCTGTCCTTCAGACGCACTTTCGGGATGTGGAGGAGGAGGAGGAAGAGGAGGAGGAGGAGGAAGACCTAAACGAGGAAGAGAGCCAGGGGGCTGGGTTGTCGGACGAGTCTGAGATGGAGCCGGAAGAGGTGGAGAACACCGCAGTGGAGGTGGACAACAGTGCATTCCTGAACGAGGACAGTAACCAACCCCTGCCGGTGGACCGGTTCTTTGGCAGTGTGGCGTTTATGCAGGTAAGGTGGGCAGAAGGAAGGCTACAGTCATAGTTGCCATCTTGACTGATGTACATTAGGACCTCCATGTCCGCAGGATAAGAATCTCCTGATTGACTTACCCGCCGCCTGAACATATTCAAAACATTAAAAGAAAAGAGTCCAGAAATATATATTTCCAAATATGCAGTTTCCAGGACTTGCCATGAGAGGGAGCCAGAGGCCATGTTATGTACAGTAGGACCCCAGTATCCGCTGGGGATTGGTTCCAAGCCTTCCTGTAGATAATGAAAACTATGGATAAGAGAGAACACCAAAATGTCCCCAAAACTGCTGTTTTGTGATAGTAACTTGCTTTACAGCTGCTCCTTGTGATGGTAGATTGCTTTACGGCTGCTGTTTTATGACAGTAGCTTTCTTTATAGCTGCTCTTTGTGACAGTAGCTTGCTTTGTGGCTGCTGAATTATTTATTTATTTATTTATTTCCTCTGCCAACCGTGGTTAACTGAATCAAGGGATAATGAATCAGTGGATACGGGGGTCCTACTGTACAGTATACAATCTGATTTTTCTCCCCACATTTTTTAGTATCCATGGGGCAGGGCAGGAGTTCTTAGAAATGATCCCACATGGATCCCACGCTCCTGCTGGAATGCCAAAAGACTGGCACAGGTCAGAAATGACTACAGTGGACCCTTGTATAACAAGTGGTTTGTTTAACAAAAATCCACTTAAAGGAAAAAATTTCCAGAGATAGGGGGAAATCGTTTAACAGAATTGTTTATGGGGCAAATCCATACAATAGAAAAACAGTCATGATTAGGGATTACTCTGTTTTCAATGCATTCCTATGGGAAATGTGTACAAAGGAAAATTTGCTTACCAGAATTTCATTTGGAACAAATTAATTCCTTTATACAAGGTACCACTGTATTTGATTTTTATACCGCACCCTCTGACCAACAGTCACTCTGGGCGGTTTGCAAAAGTTAGAATTCAGGCAACACAAAATTTGGAGCTAATTAATTCCTTTATACAAGGTACCACTGTATATATATATGATTAGTATGATTAAACACAGAGAGCAATGGGACTAATTCATTTTCTTTTTAAACATAGGCTCATGTCCAATAGTGAGCCGCCGCTAGAGGAAGCCCATTGGTTACAAACCATGATGGAGATGTGTCGTCTCCAGGCTTAAAACCAGGGTCCTTCAAGGGCCAGACACAGGGGAGTGGGATCAGGAGACAGATATCGAGTCTCGTGCGTTCCCAGAGGCATCTGTTGGGGCCACTGTGAGATACAGGAAGCTGGACTAGATGGGCCTTTGGCCTGATCCAGCAGGGCTCTTCTTAGGTTCTTATGTTAATCTGTGAGGGTTTGGTTAACGTAACTCCTCTGAAAGTGCCAAGGGTTCAGTGGGCCTACCCTGGTTCCGGTGGACTACGGGATCTCACCCATAGTTACTTCTTGAAAGTCCAATTTGGCTTTCTCGTTCAGTGTATTTTATTCTGTGCCGAGAAAGTTGCCTGGAGATCTCCCACAAGTGGGTGTGTTAACAAGTTCACAATTAGTCTTCCATGTTGGGTCACCTTTTACTTTTAGGGTGCTTTTAAAGATTTCCCTGGACCTCTCCTGAAGCCGCCCCGTCCCCTAAAAAAGTGATCTGTTTCTTTTCTTTAGGATCTGCCAGCCCCTCCGCTCACCCGGGCCATTGCCAGCCGACGTGAATTCAGGAAGGGTCACTTCATTGCCAAGGATGATGATGATGATGATGATGGAGAAGAAGAGGATGAAGAAGAAGTCGTTTGAGGACCAAGAGTAGAACCATCCCACCAGTGGCTTTCTCTTTCAGACACAACGAAGATGTGTTTTGCTCCCTGAAAAAGTCTCATCCTATCAGCTGGTGTGGACTTTCCTCACCACCAAAAAGATGGCCAAGAGTTCAGATTCGGGGCCGGTGTGAAAGCTGCCCAGCTCCTTCGGAAAAAAGTTTGGCGTGGTGCTTCCGCCATCAGCTCCCGGCGGGAGAAGGCAGCCTGTCCTGCAACGCCTGATGGAGTCCCATCGGCTTCTCTCCCTCCGTTTTTTTCTTTTTTTGACACGTGCTTCGCCAGTCCTGAGTGCCAGGCACTGTGTCAACCCCGAGACGCTTGGAGAGAGAGGAGCCAAATCGGGTGATCCAGCCCTTGGGATGCCACCAGCAGGACCTCTCAACAGGCATGGAGAGCTGACTCCGTGAGCCTCTCTCTGGGCTGTGCCTTTCAAAGAGCCGACAAACCCTTGCAAATTTTGCTGTGGGGGGGTCTTGTTTATTATTGTTATTATTTGTTTCTGCACAGCTTTTAGCCCCTGTTGTCCAGTGCCGACCTCCCCCAAGGAGAGCACTTGAGGTCTTTGCTTTGAGGACTAATTAAATAATGGACTTTTTGAAGATCTTGGTTCAAAGACCCCTGAAACGAAAGCATCTTTCGAGGTCTTTGGTTGTGAGGACGCAAGAAAGACTAAAAGTTTTCCAAGTGTCTTGCAATAGAGTTCACAACCAGGGTTTCATTTCTCTGGATCCTCTTTTTTTCCCCCGAGGGTGCTGGAGGACACCACGTACAGGACCCCCCCCCCATGAGCTTGTTTGAATTTCCGTGAGATGTTTGAAAGAGACTTCTAGAGCCAGAAGCAGCTGAATGCCCCCAGGGAAGGGAAGGACATGGAAAAGGTGAAATGTTGGCTTTGATTGGCCTTTTCCCCTCTGGACGCCCCACCTTCCGGAAGAGCTGTGTTGCTACTGACAGCTCTGCCACGGACACAGCATCTTAGACGGCAAGGACTTCAGCGGAGCCCAGCTCATCATCCAACAAGGAGCAGCATGATGATTGAAGGAGGGGAACCATCAGGCACAAAGGGCAGGCTGCTTCCATTTTTTGAGGGTCCTACTCTCTCTCATTCTCTCCCCCCTCCCCCTCTCTATCTATCTAGATATCTATATCGATCTATCGATCTATCTATCTGTCGATGGATCGATCGATAGATAGATACATAAATATCTGCTCCATAAGACACAGTGGGCCATAAGATGCACTTAATTTTTAGAAGTATGTATGTATGGGGTGGGTAAATATGCACACATACATGCTGCCTTGGTGTGGATGTGTCTGCGGTGGCAACCAGGTGCTTCTACAGCTGGGGTCGGAACAGCAAGGACCCTTTTAAAACCCATGCCCCCCCCCCACCAAAAAAGCAGGTATTTTAAAAGGATCCTTGCTGCTTGAGCAGGAATCTTTTTAAAATGCCTGCCTTTGAATGGCGCAGGGGTGGGTGTCTTCGAGCAAATTGGGTGCTATACTTCGGTAAAGCTCTTGGGTCCCTGCTTTCCTGGCGTGTAGCACAGCATCCACATCTCTGACAAACGGATTGCGTGCTGCCCCTTTCAGGCCAGCGAGGATCCCAGAGGGAGGGCTTTTTGAATCCCCCCAAAAGCCTGCCTTTGGGTCCTTGCTTTCCCGAAAGGTAGCACTCCATCCACCTCTTCCTGTTCCCCACAGCTGCTCCCCTGGAGGTTCCTGGCAGTGGTGGCCCCCCAGCTGTATTCCCTCTATGATGCACAATCATTTCTCCTTACTTTTGAGGGGGGTTGCATCTTATTGAGCAAAAAATAAAGCATCTCTCAGGTGCCTATATATTTGCACGCAGTTGCTGCGAATGAATGTATCAGCTCTTTTGGAAACAACATCAAAACGCTGCTTTTGAGGCCACCTTTGTCCCTCGCACAAGACGCCCTGGGAAATGGCAAAAAAAGACCCCCACACAGAGAGAGACGCACTGCCTCTGCATATGGAGGTTCCCCCCCCCCTTCGCCGTCTTGACTGAGATCTCTGGCTAGACTAGAGCAATGCTTCCCAGCCTGGGGTTGTCCCAGAGGTCTGTGGCCTTCTGTAGCTGGGATTTCTGGGAGTTGTACTCCGAAACCACCTGGGGGACCCATGGCTGGGAACCGCCTCTCTAGAGCAGCCGTTCCAGCCAACCTTGGCCAGCCCAGGTGTTCCTGGACCGCCACTCCCAGAGGCCTTCACCACCAGCTGTGTTGGCCGGGATTTCTGAGAGTTGCAGAAACATCTGGGCGGCCCAAGCGGTGGGCACTCCAGTCCTTGAGCCGCCCTCCATAAAGTTGCCGCCTCTTTTATTTTTAACAGCAAGGAAGCCACAGGTCCTTGCTGGATGAGTCTGGCCCCAAAGGCCAGCAGGGCGGCACCCGTCTCCTTCAGATGGCCCCCTCTTTCTCTCTTGGAGAGCGCCTGGTTTCTTTCCCTCGCTTGCACTCACAGCCCTCTCTCCCCACCCCCACCAGCTCCATTCTTCCGCCCTGCCCTGCCCTGCCCGGGGAAGGATAGATCCTTTTCAGTCAAATTCTCAACAGATTCCTCAGGGATGGGAAAAAGAGGCTGAGTGGGTCTGGTGATGTCCGCCTTTTCTAGAAGCACATGTTGGGTTTGAAGACTATTTCATATTGCCTCTCTCTCCTCCTCCTCCTCCTCCTCCTCCTCCTCCTCCTCCATCATCATCTCTGTCTTCTCCCTCCTCCTCCTCCTCCTCCTCCTCCTCTTCTTCTTCTTCTTCTTCTTCCTCCTCCTCCTCCTGGTGCTCAACTTCACCCCCACCCAGTCTGGTTCGAGGGGGGGGGCTCATGGTACACCCCCCCCCACAAAAGTCCGTAGCACAGTTCTGCTTTGCCAGAATGTGG
>JAHTLZ010000309.1:1405872-1444271 GCA_023846285.1 Phrynocephalus versicolor | reverse complement strand
TCTGAGATGCGGATCCTAAAATTTGTTCCCCCACGTCCGTCGCGCTTGAAGCAAAACCAAGTGCGACCATGCCCCCTGAAGCGCAACTCAGCACATCTTCCTTGTACTGGGCCTCGGGGTAGTGGAATCCTTGTCGCTGCTCTGTTGCAGTTTTAAAACCAGTACACGCGCCATGGGATACCGTTTAATCTTCAGCATAACTGTTCCATCGCCATAGGGCCAACTCGTGGCACTACTGGGAGCAGCCGCATGGCAGTAAATTCACAGTACGAGAAGCAACTATGCCCGGAAAGAAGAGTTTGACCAATGACAAATGAAAATCAATATACCTATCTATCGGGTTTTAATTTTAAAAAATGAGTGCTGCGAGAAAACAAAACAAAATGGACTTTGATGCAGACCTCATCCGTGGGGTCACGGAAATTACGTAACAATAATGCGCGTCCCTGGGGAGCGCAACAAGATTGATTAAACATGTTAGTTTGTTGCGGTACAGAGTGGACATGGGGCAATGGCCCTAGCGTACTTTCAGAGGACGGGGGTGGGGGGGGGGAGTTGATAACGCAGGCTGAGAACTTTGAGGGATGGGCCCCTTGTGACGGCTGGCAAAGCCCAAAGCACTGGCACCCCCAAGGGGCAAAGTGGCGGTGGACGGTGCCGGTGACTAGCGTGCCTTTGTGTGACGGCACAGGCGCAGAAGAAGACGGCGGCCGAAGAGGCCGAGAAGCAGAAGAAAGACGAGATCAAATCCTTGCAAGGCCAGCTGGCTGCTCTGAAGGAGATGCAGGCGGAAGCCCAAGCCGCAAAGGTAGCTCAGGATCGCCGGGCACCAGGAATGCTCTCATTGGGGTGGGTGGGTGGGATTCGTCCTTCTAGAAAGGAAGGAAGGAAGGAAGGAATGGAGAGCCCTCTTGGCCTCCCATTCTGGCTTCTCCTGCAGGGTTCCTACTTTCGAGTAGGTCAGGGAAATGGAAATTGGTCAGGGAAAGCCAGGGGAAATGATCTAAAGCAATGGTGGCGAACCTTCGGTGCTCCAGATGTTTTGGACCACGACTCCCAGAATTCTGAGCCTAGGTTGCAAATGAGAAAAGGCCATGGGAGTTGTGGTCCAAAACATCTGGAGGGCCAAAGGTTTGCCACCGCTGGTCTAAAGCATTGGTTCCCAAACTTCCTCATGCTGCGACCCTTTAACACAGTTCCTCATGTTGTGATGACTCCCTTGCCCTGCTTGGAAGAGGCCACGAGCCCCCTTTGGCAGGCCACCACCCCAGGTGCCCATAGAGAGCTGCCCTCTACAAGCACCCCCAGCTAATCACAGCCTCCGGTGCCACTGACTGACATCCCCTCCAACCTATCAAGCTGTCACTCACTCACCCCCCAACTTCCTCCCCTCCTTCTCCAGACCCAAGCCCTTTGTGCCTTTTTCTTCACTGGCTCATGGTGACCCCTGTGAAATGGTTGTTCAACTCCCCGAGGGGGTCCCGACCCCCAGGTTGGGAAACACTGGTCTAAAGTCAGGGAAATTGTGATTAAAATGTATTCAAGTAGTGGAATTTTGACCCGCTGCTGCAAGGGCATGATCTGTTCTTGTGGCAACTGAAATAGAGAAGTAGCAGAATCCAACCCCCCCCCTGCAGCCACCAGCCTCCTGTGTTTGTTGAGCTCTGTCCCTGCACAGTCTCCAGATTCTGCTTGCTTGTGACATTTGCAAAGCAAGGCTCGTTGAAGCATTTAGCCATATGCAAACTGGAAACATCTAACCGTTTTCATCCCTACCAGCTCGTACCGCATTTAACTTACATAAATGAATAGCATGTTTTTGGGGTCATGATTAGGTATGGAATGGAAGTTTTGTCCCCTGCTAAACCTGGCACCGAGTCACGGACACTGACAACCGTTGGTCAGGGAAGGTCCGGGAAATGAAAAATTGAATTTTAGTGGCAACCCTGTCCTGGGGCTCCCCGAGTGGCTGCAGCCCTTTCCATGTCTCTGTCCTAGGATCTTTTGCTGACCTCTTAAGCCTCTCCCCTTCTGAAAGGTAGCATTGACTCCACCAAGTGGTAGCTCCTATCAAGAAGGCGCTGAGCCAAAGAGAGTGGGGTGATGTGGGTCCCTCCCAACTGTTACCCTCAAGGGGGAGGGGGCTCTTTTGGCCGGAGGAGGCGGGATTCTCCCACTCCTTCCCCGCCCTTTTCCCTTCAGGGCGCCCTCTAGGTCTGTGGGACTACGGCTCCCATCAGCCAGGGTGGCCCTCACGTAGGACACATAGCCTGACAGGCATGAAGAGCTCAGGAGCTGTGCTGGCTTCAAATATACGTTGTTTCATCACCATAAATTGTAGGCTGGAAATGCTAAGAATTTATCCTGGGGGCTTTTGGATTCTACACTGGTATCTTTTTATCACGAGCTCTTCTTGGCCAGCTCATCAACAAGTAGGTACAGAGTTTCCGCGATCCGTCTCATCTGCTCATGGTAATAGAGGAACTTGAGTTTAGATTCATTCTATGCTGGCTGATTTCTGATCATCCAGGCGTCTGAGTTCTTCCTCCAGATCTCGGCCGCTGACTCAAGATTGTCACACACTCTGGTGCGGCTCTGGCTCTCTTTAATGGCATATCTCCTTCTTTCCTTTTCTCTTTGTAGGAGAAAGAAAGCGAGAAGCCAAAGAACCAAGGTTGGTGAAAACAATGCTATCTTTCTATAACATTATTACATGCCTTAAAGGCAAATGTAACTTACAGAGACCCTTTCAGAGAGTTTCTGTGACTAATTGGCATGGGCCTTTCATTTCGGAATGGGTCTGGTTCCGAAACCAAGCACGGCATCACAGGGGCTGTTTGGAACTTGGACCCACCCTGCGAAATGAAACCACCCATTGACTGACTTTGCCTTACCTTGCGCGGGCGGGGCTAAACTCCAACCAGTAAGCAGCCTCCGATGTGTCATCTTCCCCTCTCCCTGGCACTGGCCAATCAGGCAGGGAGCTGGGGTGATGCATATCTTTGCCAGCTCTTGATTGGCCAGCGCCAAGGAGAAGGAACAATGACACGTCGGAGGCTGCTTCCTGGTTGGAGGTGCACCCCGCGCAGGGTAAGGCAAGGCAAGTCAATGGGTCATTTTGTTTCGCAGGGTGGGTCCAAGTTCCATACAGCACCTTTGCTGCTGTGCTTCGTTTGGGGACCAGGCCCATTCCAAAACGAAAGGCCCATGTCTGATGTATAACAGTGGCTCCCCAGCCATTCATGGACTGCAACTCCCAGATATCCTGCCCTGCACAGCAAGAGGCGAAGGCTTCTGGGAGCTATGGTCCAAGCATCTCCGGGTGACCCAAGTTTGGAAATGGCTGGTGTGCCAATAACGTATCGCTTCTGCTTCGGAAGAGGCTGGGAACCGAAACCTTGTCCTCGTAATCATCAAGAATTGTCTTGAGCCTTATTTCACGCTCTTTCCCTTGGGCAGTGATTGTGCTGGTGCCATCCTAGCTCGATCATTCTGGTGGTGGGCAGTTAGGACTTGGCCCCGGCCTCTTCTGCCTGCTTGCTGGTCTCAGAGATCCGCTCAGCCTCCTGGAAGAACTGGTCTAATAAAGGGGCCCGAGCCGACAGCAGGAGAGCCAAGGAGGGGGGGGCAGGTGAAGGCAGAATCTCCCTTCCAGCATACCAGGACAGGCCCTTTGCTGACGCCGAGTTACACCAGGACTGGGCTGGAGGTCATCTTCCACTGACCTAATTTTGGCACCACTGACTCTCCAACGCTGTGGAGGATGCTTGGAGGCCATTTGGGGTGTCACGAGAGATCTTTTATTAGATTCGCTCTGTTCCTGTGGGTGTGAGAAGCCAGATCCCTTAGTAATGATGCTCCCAACACCTGCTGTTCAGAGGTCTACTGCTGCTGATAATGGAGGCTCCAATGAAACACCGGGAGACCTGTTTATCTACCGGTCTGCTTCAAATAAAGTAGGGTGGATGCCAAGAAACACCAAAGTATCACAACGCCCTACATGGCATGGTGTCTAGTGGCCAGCTTGGATAAATACACCCTGGGATAGGTCTAAATATTCTTAGTCAGCCGGGTGAAGTTATCCGGAAGAGGCAACTGGACCTCTTGTTAGGTCAAAATCTTTCCCTTCTCCTCTAAGAAGCTACTTAGATGAGTAGTGAAATTTCCCAATCTCACAAGAAACAAAGTCCAGTTGACGTGATCTTCCAGACATCCTGGAAAGACATTTAAGTAGGTATTTCAGGGTTGGGGTTGTTTAGTATATTCAGGCCCTGGATAAGTGCATCAACAGATACTGGCTGAGCAGATAAGGAGATTTGTGCATGTATTTTTAAAATTTTATTTATTTATTTATTTTAGAGTATTTTCACCCCGCCTTTCTCCTTGGAAAAGGACCCAAGGCGGCTTACAGTAATGAGGGATAATATACAGTCAGATTCATATAAAAGACACGTAATGTCTCTCTGTCACTCGGGGAAAGCCTGCCTGAAGAGAAAGATATTTGCCTCTTTCCCGAAGGACAACAGAGGTGGAGCAGTCCTAGCCTCTATTGGGAGGGAGTTCCAGAGTCTGGGTGCAGCAGCCGAGAAGGCCCTTTCATGGGTTCCCACAAGACGTACCAGTGAGGGTGGCGGGGTGGAGAGAAGGGCCTCTCTTGATGACCTTAACACCGGTTCATACTGTGAGATTCGATATTTGAGGTTTCTAGGACCCAGGCCGTACAGTGCTTTATCGGTGAAGGGTTAATCCTTCCATATTAGAATGTCTCACGACTAAATACAGCATTCTCTAGAACATATCCAAAATATAAAGTAGGAAATCAAAGCCTCTGCATCCCATTGAGAAGATTTAGCAGTGTGGTTGAAAAGAGCCAAATCCTGGTAAAATCCTGGCTTGGTTCGTGACGGAGGCTTCTTTTCTTTTCTTCTTTCTAAGGTGAAGTCTTAAAGTCCACCCAGCCTGCGACAAGCGAAATTCCAGATGACCATTCGTCTGTAGCAAATTACCTTGACAAGTAAGTAAAGCAGCAGCGAGAGAGAAGGTAGGGCAGTAGGCAGTGTATCTCCATTGTTAACATGACCTGCCTTTTTCTGAAGAAGTGTTCAAAGGAAATAAGAAGCTTGTACTCTCTCTGCCCACCCAGGAAAGAAAAGGAAAAAACTATAATTGTTTGAAAGTAAAATGGCATGCCATTAATTCATGCCCGCAGGTGTCGGGCAGGGAGGGGAGCTCTTCTTTCTTTTCTGTATTTAAATCGTATTAATGCAACACAATACAAAGAAGAAGAACCAAGTAACTTATAGAAACACAAAAAATACACATAGTTTGCACTTTGCAATTTGAAAAACCTACTGTAAAAATGCACACACTGCCAGGCTCAATAAGTATTTTTATTCAATCCAATATAGGGATGGGCATTTCATTTGGGAGCCAGTAGGTTACGAAATGAACCACATGAGCCCAGGTAGTCCTCGAAACCAGCTGATACACGTAGATCCAATTGCTTTACCTTTCTCTGTCTCGCGCAGGGTTAAAATCCAACGAGGAAGCATGCTGCGATGTCGTCAGTGCTAGATCTGTGATGCTGGCCAATCAGGAGCTGTGCAGGGACAGGCATCATCCCGCCTCCCTCTCTGATTGGCCATCAGCACGAAGCAGGAAAGATGATGCTCCAGTGTGCTTCCTTGTTGGATTTTAACCCTGTGCAAGACAGAGAAAGGTAAAGCAATTGGATCTGCGGGTATCAGCTGGTTCCGAGGACCACCTGGGCTCATGTGGTTCATTTTGTAACCTACTGGTTCTGAAATGAAATGTCCATCCCTAATCCAATATTTACAATGCCCCATACCCTTTCCAAAAATATCTTCCGTATGATCTTAAGATGGGATTTTAAAATGCAGAGCCCACCACCAAGTGGGACAAAGACTAAGAAAAAGAAGATAATCTTGAAATGTGAAAAATGGAATTTTAAGGACCGTGTCTGTGAGAATAAGAGAAAACTTTTTATAAATGGAAAGGGAGATGGTCTTGGACACCACCAAAATTAAACATTACGGATTCATAATGTTGTACATTATGTTGGAGATGTGCCAAGTTATAGGTACTTACTTTCACATGGGATGGGAATGCAAGCCAGTTTGGGAAGGTGGTATTTGAAGGTGGAAAGTGATATTTCATGGTGGTGGGGGTGGGGAATTGTAAAATTATTTCTCATAGTTAGCTCCCCAAATTGCATTATTCTCTACTCTGTTCAATGATACCAGTGGGCTCAGGCAACAGAGAAGTTAATTACAAACCTGGTGACAGGACCAGATTAGTGATTGGGGAAAACCAAAAAGGCAGACGTGAGTTTCCATGAACTGGATTAGAGATGGGCACGAGTCGGTGGTTCGTGCCAGTTCGTTTGACACGAGAGCCACCCTGCTGGAGGAACCAAACAGGTCTTCAGCACTTCTAGGCCCTGCCTCTTTCTGCAGGCTCCAACTCAGTGGCATCTCCTGAAGCAGGTGGACAGGAAAGCCAGGCCGCTGCCTCCAGGTGGGGCTTCGAAGCACCGAACTCCTGTTTGGGCAATGAACGAACCACCTCGAACTGCCCAGGCAGCCATTTATGCCCATCTCTGGTATAATGCTGTTAAGAGTGTTCTGTGCCATTTAGTCAAAACCAACTTATAGAGACCCTAACAGGGCTTTTAGTGGTTTTAGTGGTGGCTCAGCGGACTAAGGCTGTGAAAAATGCTTGGCGGTTCAAAGCCCAGGTGCCACGCAGCGGAGTGACCTCCCGCTGATAACCCCAGCTCCCGCCAACCGAGCAGTTTGAAAGCATGTCAACGCAAGTACAGTGGTACCTTGTATAAAGGAATTAATTCGTTCCAAATGAAATTATGTTAAGCAAGTTTTCCTTTATACAAATTTCCCATAGAAATGCATTGAAAACAGAGTGATCCCTGATCACAACTATTTTTATGTTGTATGGATTCATCCCATATACAATTCTGTTAAGCAAATTTACCCTATCATCATCTCCGGATTTTTTTATGCTGTACAGATTTTATGTTATACAAAATGTTAGTTATACGAGGGTCCACTGTAGATAAATAGGTACCACCGTAAAAAGCGGGAAGGCAAAACATTGTTTCCTTGCAGCCATGCCGGCCACGTGGCCATGGACTTGCACAACACCGGCTCTTTGGCTTGAATACGGAGATGAGCACCTCCCCTAGAGTCGGACATGACTAGCACGCATCTGTGTGGGGGGAACCTTTACCTTAAGAGATTAAAAGGAGGAGCTTCGCCAGGAATCCTCATGAAGTTTGGGACTTGATGATAAACTGACACATGATCTTAAACTTTTTAAACTCTTTATTTCTCAGCAACCTTCTCTAGACCTCCTGGACCCAAACGCTGTTGATTCACAAACGCTGTATCTCTTCGACACTGAGCCGAATTCACTGCCCTCAGGGCTTTATTGCTGCCCCTTTTCCCAATCTGCTAATCTCTGCATCCTTCTGCTAATGCAGAACGATGCAGGCCAGGTTCCCAGCCTCAGAGGGATTTTTTTAAAAAAAATATCAAATATTTTATTGACATTCCACTTAAAATTACACATATCACCTAATATAACTAGTTACACATATAATATGTAATACAAAGTAACACAACAAAATAAACATGTCTTAAACTATCCAACATTCCAATCCATAATCTCATTTACCCAATTTGGTTTTTTGTATAAGATCCTGTGGTCAGTAGAGGTTGCCATATTGTAAGGAAATTATGTTTCATCTCTCCCCTGTATAGTTTGAACCTACTAGTCCAGGCATGACCAAACTTCAGCCCTCCTGATGTTTTGGACCACAGCTCCCAGAATTCCAAGCCTGTATTCCCAATGGCAAAGGACTGTGGGAGTTGTGTTTCAAAACATCTGGAGGGCCAAAGTTTGGGCATGCCTGGACTAGTCAGTTTTTCCATAACTGCTGCTTTCCATATTCTGCGTCCCATTTATGCGAGTGAAAATAATGGGAGATCCTGGCTGAATATCAGGAAAAACTTTCTGGCTGTTCGAGCAGTCCGACAATGGAGCCCGTGGCCTCAGGGGAAGGGGGTGAGCGCTCCAGCGCTGCAGAGGCATTCCCCTCTCTGTTAGGTTGGCTTTAATTCTGAGCCCTGCTTTGAGGAGGAGCAGGTTGGACCCGCTCGCCTTCGAGGCCCCTCCCATGTTTCTCGGATGCTCAGCCTCTCTCCAAGCCAGGCTCTGAAAGATGGTCTGTGGGTGGGGGGGGGGGGACAAGCTCAAGACCCTCCCCAGGCTCAGGGAGACTGCTGCCCCCCCCTCCTGAGGGCTGCTTCCTCACCGTTGCCTCTTCTTCACTGTTCCGCCTCCCTTCCAGCCTTTGCATCTTCTGCGGCGAAAGGGACGAATCCTTCACCGAGGAAGGCCTGGACCTGCACTACTGGAAAGGTTGCCCCATGCTGACCCGGTGCGACTTCTGCAAGCAGGTGGGGCTCTCCTCCTTCCTCCCCCGGAGGCTCCTGGGCTCCTGCTGGCATTTCCCAAGGCGAGCGCAACGCTGGTTTTGGGCCACAGGCCGGCACAGGGCGCCTTGCCTGTCCTCTCAGTGCAGTAGTTAAATCGCAGCACTGCAGTCGAGAATCTACTCGTGACCTGAGTTGGATCCCAACAGGCTCAGGTAGCCAGCGTGATGCCAAGCCAGCCTTCCATCCATCTGAGGTCGCTAAACTGAGGACCCAGCTCATTTGGGGGGTGAGGGGTTGGACAGTGTGTAGCCTGTGCATAGTTAACTTGTAAAATTCCTTTTAGCACTACGGGGCCATACGTGAACAGAACACTTTGCTCTTTGCTTGGGTTGATTTTGTCGTGGGTTTATCCCCTCCATTTCTGGTGGCCCCAGGTTGCCCATTTTGCTTCCTCCACTCCAGAGAGCGGCCCTTCGGGATCTTCATTCCTGATCTGGGGTGGGGGGCGGTTGAGGGGGGGGCTTCCAGTTGGACTGCAGCTCCTATGGGGCCTCCCCAGCAGAGCCCCCATACTGGGGGGGGGTGCCGGGAATTGCAGTCTGACGGCATCCAAAAGGTCCACCATTCTGTCCTCCTGCTACCAGTCTTGATAGGTACAAAGGCTCTGCAGGTTTTTGTATTCCGAAACCCCCCTTGACCAAAGGCGGTTGGTGTTCTCAGGAAAATCTGGGCATGGACCACCAAAAAGGGAGGTCTCTCGTAAAGCACTCAGGAACTAAAACCAAGTCTCCTGCGATGCCCGACACACCCTCCTGAGCCTGGCGAAAGGGGTGATGTCCCACCAGGGTGAAAGTCCCAACAAGGCTCTTGGGACCAGGGAGAAAGGGCTACCGTGTGCCCTTGAGACCCCGGTGTTTTCCTGCCAGAGAGGTTTCTTGGTTCACCTCTCGTGCACTCAGACCTGCTCTTCCCACCCCAACCCCTTGACCCAGGTGGTAGAAATCGCCAGCCTGACGGAGCACTTGCTGACCGAGTGCGACAAGAAGGAGAACTTTGCCAAGTGTTCCCGGTGTTGCGAAGCCCTGCCGAAGGACGAGCTGCCCAGACACGTCAAGGGGAAGGCCTGCAACCGTAAGCACCCCACTGGTGGAGGGGGTGGGTGGGAGGAGCGCGGGCCTTGGCGACCGAACTGCCCCGGGCACGAGGCCCTCTCAGCTGCCGCTTCAGAACGCCCGGGGCCATTTTTACCCCACCCACCCCAGACTTGGGCAGGATGCTCCGATGGGCCACTCATGGCCTCGTGTGGCCACATGCTTTGCCAGCCCCCTGACTTAGCATGCAGTGGAAGCGCTCCGTCTCTTGAATGCAGCCCTGCGGACAGAAACGCTGTACTTATGTATACAGCACAACCCGGGGATCTGGGGTGGAATTGGTTCCTGCATGGGAACTAAAAAGAATCTCACTTCCATGTTTTCCTTCAGCCAAGGCATAAAAGAGGAGGGGTTCCCACAGTATAAACGAGAAGTCACCAGGTTTCAAAAACTCAGTCTGTAGTATGAATTCGGCCAAAATGGATGTGTGCAAGGGAATAATAGCTCCTGGACATGCACAGTCTTTATTTTTTTTTAAATCTCTCTGGCATGCTGCAGTTCTGCATTGGGCTGTAGCAGAGCTTCCATCGGCCTCGCCCTGGAAAGGCCCTTCACACAAGTAGGCCAGACCAGCAGCAAGGATGGAGAAGTGGAGGCAGTCCCTTTGCGGATGAGCCCACGCGCAGGGACACACAAGAGTGGGTGGTCTCTGTGGGATCAGCATCTGCAATGTCCGTTGTCCGCAGGTTGGAAGTATTGTTTTTTTTTTATTAAAAAAAAAGAACCAGAAGTACATGTGTCTGAGATGTATTACCAGAACCGGCCACAAGAGGGAACCAGAGATTGTGTTGTAGAGAAAGGGGGGAGTTGCATACTATCCACAATTGTCAGTATCTGCAGTGGAGCTTGGAGGCGATTCCCCGGGGATGCCACACCATCCTATGTTTGCGATACGTCTGCCTTACCCCTCTCCCTCCTCTTTCCAGCTGCCAAGCCTGAAAAAGTGGCCAATCGCTGCCCGTTGTGCCATGAGAATTTCACTCCTGGAGAAGAGGTAAGAAGAGCAGGGAGGGGAGGGAAGGTCTTGCCGGCTTTTGCTGAGCTGTTCCAGGGGTCACTGCAGTCTTTCGATCGCTTGCCTCCAGCCGTTTGGGAGGGAGGAGGGGCTGGCCCATTTCCTTCTCCTTCCCAACGGATGCCGAGATTCTCAGAGGAGGAGGAGGAGGAGGAGGAGGAGGAGGAGGCAGCAATGTGGACTTGGGTGCTCCCTCGCGGCTCCCTCAAGTGACGAGGGAGGGACAGATGAGCTGTCCCTGGAAAGAGCTTCTGGTTTAAATTTATTTATTATTATTTAACTGCCCCCATTCTTGGGCAGTCAGAGGGGAGTTGGCAAGCCTTAGCCAGGAGGCAAATCCAATGACATGGACGGCCAAAGCATCTTCTCGATCCCTGGTGCTGCTCATCACAGGCAGAGGGTGCTTCCCACCCAGCCAAGCAAAAGCAGCCAGGGTGGGATGCGCCGTCCACCTGCGAGGGTCCTGGGTTTCCTCAGGCATCTGACGCCAACCTGTTGTCAGCTTCTTAGGAATCTGAACACTGTAGATCAGTGGTTCTCCACCAGTGGGGGGTCCCCAGAAGATGTTTCTGGACTACAACTCCCAGAAATCCTGGCCAGCTCAGCTAGTGAGGAAGACTTCTGGGAGTTGCAGTCCAGGAACATCTTCTGGGGACCCTCCACAGGTTGAGAACGAATACTGTAGATGGTTCTTCCACCTCCTTCTCCAACACCACCAAACCCTCTCCACCTTCTCAACGAACCTCTGAGTTGGACTTACAGATGTACAATTTCTGGAAACTTCGGGAAGAAATGGGGAAGAAAACCAGTCTCTCCCCCCCCCCCCCAACACACACACACACTTTTCTCCAACATTTTTCTCCATGGCTTCAGCATTTCTGGAATTTTTACATCTCTAGCTGGGCCAGAATGGATTGTTATCTCTTCCCTCCGTGACTTGGGTCCAGGCTGTCAGGAATGCCCTGATTCTCCCATATGAGCCTCCTAGGGTTTTGAGATTTCTAAAACGCCAAATATCCTATTTAAAACACAATTAAACATTTATTAGGGTTAAAGCCATGAAATGTAAAATGACTGAAAAGCTTTTTAAAAACCTGTTAGTTAAAGTCCAGCATAACTTAGTACTCCAAGGCCTGCCTGAATTGGAAAGTCTTTGGGTGACGCCAAAGGCATCGGGACAGACGAGAGCGAAAGGGCCATCCTGGCTTCTGGGGGCAACTTTTTCCAAAGCCCAGGAGCCACCACAGAGAGGGCCGTGTCTCATGCCCTCCCTTGAGTTTGGGAAGATGATGGAACCGAAGGAAGGACTTCCCTGGAAGACCTTGGAAGTCCAGCAGGTTTGTATGGGATGACACCATCTTCACAGCCCTTCAGACTTCATTTCCCTTTCCAATGATTTCCCCCCCTTGGATGATCAGCTGTAACAACCTGTACTCTTCCCTACTCTTTACGGGGCAAAGAATTTGCCTGCGTTTTGTGACTGGCTCGGGAGGGTTGAGCGTGGGTTTCTCACACACTCTCACCACCCCTCGGGCTGAGGGGCAGCCTCAGAAGCCACTCTCCCGGCCTCTCTGTGGCCCTTGGCTTTGGTAGAGACTCTGCCAGGCGCCTGCTCTCTCTTTGACCTTCTCTTCCTCCGTCTTCCTCCCAGGCCTGGAAGGCGCACCTGATGGGGAAAGACGGATGCCGGATGAACCTCCGACGGACACAGACCCTGAACAAGAGCGGCCCGACACAGCCAGTTCCCGGTATGGCCCCCTTTTGTGTGTGTGTGTGTGTGTGTATGTGTCTATGTGTGTCTCTCTGTGTGTATGGATGGGGGAGCGGGTTCCATGCAGATGGGCGATCTGTGATTTTTGCTTCTCCAAAATCCCTGAGACATCTTTTGTAAATCCCCATTTACAACAAAGAAACGCCCATGGGACTCCGGACAACTCCGTGGCTCAGGTCTCTGGCTGCAGGGGCTGGGAATTCAGTCCCCCACCCCCACCCCTTGTGCCTCCTTGGCAAAGTCCAGACTCCACCATCCAGAGAGTCCTTTCCAGTTCTGCAGCTCTTAAGATTTTCTACGATCCTCTTTCCAACAACGCAAAACAAAAAACCAAGGAGAGGATGTAGTCAATCTCATTGCTACGTCCTCTTTGACGCAGTGGTTCTCCACCGGTGGGTGTCCCCAGATGTTCCTGGACGGCAACTCCCAGAGTTCCTGGCCAGCTCAGCTAGTGATGAAGACTTCTGGGAGTTGCCGTCCAGGAACATCTGGGGACCCACCGGTGGAGAACCACTGGACTTTGAGGAACATTGTAACAGGCTCCTGGAAAACAGTGGCCTCTGGCAGGTGCTTTGTTGCCACATTTAAGGAACAACTTTGGGCGCTTTTACACGACCCCTAAGATCCGCTGGTCCCTTAAATTCGGACCAGTGATCTTAGGGGTTTGTCGCTCTTCGTGCGTCTCCACCCTGGATGCTGGCTGTGTGAGGGAGGGAGGGGAAAAAAGGACAAAAGAAGAAAGCCTTACCTCCCCGGTGCTGGTGGGAGCTGCTGGGCGAGCCGCCGGTGACTTCCTGGTTGCTCTTAAAGGGGCGGGAGGCAAAAAACAAAAACAAAAAGAAGCAAGGAGAGCCCAGCACATCCGCATTAAATATTTTTCACCATCAAAGAGCAGGTACAAGAAAAGTGCAGCTGGGTCGCGCTTAGGTGGGCGGGGTCACACTTAATTGTCTGCAAACTCCAGAGCTGGTGGGGAAACATTTTTAAGGTCCGCAGCTTGCAGCCCTTTGCCGCAGAGCTTAGGGGTCGTGTATAAACGCCCTTTGACAATAAGCACTGTGCGAGCCTGGCATTGCTGGACTCATCCATAAGGGGGGGGGGGTGCGCTCCATGCTTGCAGCTGCCTAAAACAGAAGGCGGAGGAACCTCAGACAGGGGGGCGTTGGTTCTGGATTGTTTAGACTCCTGGCTCCCATATCAACACACTTTTACACTTCCTATGGTTTACGTAGGGAATTGGTGCATATACAGTTTTAGCGAGCGGGATATCCCCCCCACCCCCCCCCCCAGCAGTCTGGTTTACTAGGATTAAGAAACAGGGAGGGAGGAGCAAAGCTGATCTGTGGCTCAGAGTCGTTTCGGACCCACACAGCCTCCGCGTTCAACGTGCCTCGGAAGGATCGGCCGTAGAAAAACAGCAGCCCTCATTGCCATTGCTGGTGGGCTGCCTAGTGCGGTTCCTTAAAGCTCTAGGGGAGGCAGGAGGAGCAGGTCTTCAGGCCTCCTAAGAACAGCCTGGCTGGAAGAGGCCACCTCCCATCCCGCCCAGCCTTCTGTCTCACAGCATGGCTCACCATTGGCTTCAGGGTCTTCCCAAGCAGATGTCTTCACTTGCTTACGATCCCCTGCGAATGGCATTGAAAGATATCCTGCCTCCTCTCTCCAACCCGGAGGTTGTCCTCCTCCAGCACGAAAGTTCTTCCTGTGCTGCTCCCCCCCCCCAAAAAAAACCCACCCTCTCCCCTCTTGAAAGAATTTGGGTCATAAATGTTTTCTGGACAGAAACAGTGGGGCAGAGGAGTCTGTAAAGGGGGACACTTTACCTGCGACGCTCTGGTGGGTCAGCCCCACAGCTGATCTTAAGGAGATCAGGTCCCAAGCCGTGGGGGGGGGGTGAAAGTCAAAATAACACCAGTGATTTTATCTATGTATTTGTTTTTCCAAAAACAGAAAGGTGGGAATCTCCGGCCTGATTTTGGACTCGCTGGGGAGGGATTTGAGGATGGGACGTAGGAGGTCAACCCCCAGCTGGAGTCACGTCCAGTGCCGGTGCTGGGTTCAAATCCTGCGGGGAGGGGCCCCCCAATGCACCTCCTCCTCTCTATTCCAACAGTTTTTGGTTATCTTTCTCCCTCTGTTTCTCAGGGAGGCCAGCCGCCCCGGCCCTCAACCGCTCGGGGCCCTCCGGTGCGAAGCTCCGCTCCCCCTCGGTCGGAAGCAAGATCCCCACCCCGCGAGGAGGAGGCCTGAATAAAAACACTGGCAGAACGTACGCCAAGCGATGATGCCGACCTCTTCTTTCCCGGGGTTCTGACGCTGGCCGTGTTTCTCTCCTCTTGCCGGGAGCAGGTGACACGGCGGCGCCTCCTTTCCCTTCCCTTAGCAGAAGGGCATGTGGGTTTTTTTTTTGGGGGGGATGCCCAGTTGCCTCTTTCTAGTTCCTCCTTGTTTGGCTCAGGTCGGTGGGTTTTGTCCCTGACCCACTTTGCAGCAGTGGCCGGGCACGGAGACTTTAGTTCTTCTGGGGGCTCAGACGCACTCGGGCTGCCGTCCGCTCTTCTTGCCGGTCCCCCTGGCTTCTCCTCAGCGGGGGGTTCTCAAGGACTCGCTTGCTCTCTCCTTCCTGGCGTATAAGGAGCAGAGGAAAGGAGGAGCCCAGCCCTGGCTTTCTGATCCTTTCACTTCCTTTTCTCTGTACAGACTGGCGTTGGGGGGGGGGGTCTCAGGCGGAATCGCCCTGCGCTGTTGTCCAGATCCGAATGAGACTTCCTTAAGTCTTGAGCGAGGCAGAACTGATCGCCCTTTAGGGAGCCGGCTGCAGCGTTCCCAAGGCGTATCCCAAAGGGCGAGGATCTGGTTGGTAGTTTCGGCTGAACCTTCTTCGCTCTTTCTTGGCAAAGCTCCTGCATCTTCCGCCGCCCCCAGAGCCCCCCACCAGAGACCTTCCCGGTGGGTCCCATGACATCCACCTGGTTTGTCTCCCTCTCTCTTGTCCTCAGTGGCTCGTAGGAATACAGTAGGAACCCAGTATCTGTCAAATCGGTCTAAAAATATTAAAAGGAAAAAACAGCTAGAAATACTTCCTTCCCCCACCCCCACGGTGCATTTACCAGAACTAGTCACGAGAAGGAGCCAGAGACCAGGCTGTGTATACTACGTACACTAGGGATGGGCAGGAAACGAAAAACGAAATGCTGTTTCTTCGGTTCATTATGTAACAAGACAAAACAAAATGAGGAAGCAGCATTTCGTTGTAGACGCAATGAAACGGTCGTTTTTCCCATTGAAATGAACAGTTTTATTCCATCGTTTTCAGGCACCTGCTGAGCTGTCATTGGCTGGAGCCCTTTAAACCCGGCCCGGTCGGTACCAGGGGGTCCCTATGATGAGGACTGGGCCAGGTTTAAAGGGGTCCAGCCATTGACAGCTCAGCAGGAGCCCTTTAAAATGGCTCACGGAATCCCGGGCACCTAATTTGGTGCCTCTAGGACCCAGGGGAGCCATTTCGTTTCGTTTCATTTCGTTCTGTATGATTTTTTTTAAAAAAAAAATCTTAAGAAAAAAATTAAATTGGGGTGAGCACCAAACGAAATGAAACGAAACACTTTTCCGTTTCACGCCCATCCCTACTGGTGGAATCATCTCTGGCTCCCTGCAATGGCCAGTTCTGGTAATAAACGTTAAAATACGTCTTTCTAGGTTTTTCTTTTCTTTTACGTATAGTGTTTACTACTATCTGTGGTTTTCAGCCTACATGGGGGGGGAGCGCCGTTGGAGCCAATCCCCACAGATCTAAGCTTCCTACTGTACACTTACTGGTATCTAAATAGAGCAGAAACGTGTGGTTTTAAAAATGCATTAACTGGGCCTCCAGAGCATCCCAGACAGACTTTTCCTTGTTTATTTTGGAGGCTCCGCTCCTTGCCCCAGATCTGTGTTTTCTCTGCAGCTGCTCTCCTCTCGCCTTGCTCTGTCCAGAGCCCTGCGTCTTAGGTATCCGGGTGGGGAGCCAATGGTTGGGAGCTTGGTCCCCCCCCCCGTGGAAAACAGCTGGCTCCATGGGTGGCCTTGGGTAAGCTGCACAATCCCAGGGATACCCTACCCCCACCCAGAAGAAAGGAATGGGAAACCACCTCTGAGTCTTCTCCATCTGGGAAATCTTGAAAAAGGGGCTGCCATAAGTCAATTATTATCAAATGTTCTTGATCAGCATCTCCCCGGCCCCCTCGCCATGAGCTAAGCCGGCTTACAGTGGCGGTCCAGCGACACCCAAAGGGTTGCCCCTTGCCCGCTGTCAGCCTGGCTCATGTGCCACTGGACCAAAATCAGGGTCCCCAAATTCCCAGCGGGGAAGTCTTTGGCAGACAGCTCGGTTTCCCTGTTGGGGAAAACGTCTGGAAATGCGTGGATTAAGTATTTGGAAATCTATTCTAGAGAAATCTCAAAAGACAATCACACTCTTAAAGATAATAATAGTAATAAGATCATTTAAATTTGTGCGGTTAATTTTTAAACTCTTTTGTTCCAATTGTTTTAAATCTTATGAGAGATCGTGCCCTTCCGAGTTACACAGGACTCTTCAGCAGACAGCAAGGTAATGGCCATTAGTTCTATGAACGTTTTGGACTGAACCTCATTTTCGGCTCTTGGTTTCAATATAGATGAATTACAGGTGTGAAAGGAAGGAGTGGATTAAACATCTTGTTGTTTTATTGGAAGCCTTCTTTGCTTCCGGTTACAACTCCCAGAATCCTCTACCCAGGCCTTGCTGGGGTTTCTGGGACACATAATCCCAAAAAGTCACCTTTGCAAACTCTAGCCCTGCAGCAGCCCAGGTAGACCAAAGCTTGCCCCTCTGCACGAAATAGTTAACGAGCACAAACCTTGACATCAGGAATGGGTGACCTGTTTGAAGGGGGAGGCGTTTCCCTCTTAAAACACTCTGTCACAGAGGTTCGGCTTGATCACCTGCAGAGTGGATTTGTTTTAAACCCAACTGGTTTAAATTGTGACGTAAAACCACAATTTAACTTTGCAAAATTGTTTATTTTTAATTATTTAAATCATGATTTATAGCAATTCGTTTTTTAAAAAACATCATGGCTTTTTTTAAAAAAAAAATCCTGCTTGATCTCTCATGGCTTCAGTAGAACCAGTCTTCTTCTTTTTTTTAATCAGTGGAACCAGCGGCAGATTTGAGTCGCTAAAATCCCCACTGATGCAGTGGGCCGACTCCAATGCAACATGCTAATTCTAGGCAATAGGATGCCAGCCTCCCTGCATCTGTCAGCCCAGCAGTGCAAAGCCTCCCCCCCCCCTCCCCCATACGACCACCCAACTACTGTGGAAGCAACCGCCTCAGTTGGGGAGGCGATGCCTCCTTCATTCTTTTTCATAGAATCATAAAATCCTAGAGTTGGAAGAGACCTCAAGGGCCCTCCGGTCCAACCCGCTGCCATGCAGGAACCCCCCATCACAATATTTCCGACAGATGGCCATCCAGCCTCTGCTTTAAACCTCCAAAGAAGGAGACTCCACCACCCTCCTTTGGGGCAGCATGTGCGTGTGTTGTGTCACAGTCCTGACCGACTCTTTGTGATCCCATGTCCATGGAGTTTTCTTGGCAGGAATACTGGAGGGGTTTGCCAGTTCCTACTCCAGGCACCAACAGCATCGGGTATTCCCTGGTCGTCTCTCATCCAAGTACTAGCCAGGGCCGACCCTGCTTAGCTTCCGAGATAGGGGCGAGATCAGATGTGCTTAGGGCATCTAGGCAGCATCTTCCACTGCTGAACAGCTCTAACTGTCATGAAGTTCTTCCGAATGTTCAAATGGAATCTCTTTTCCTGTAGTTTGAAACCATTGCTCCAAGTCCTACTACTCTCTGAAGCCATGGAAAACAAACAAGCCATTCCAGTTGCTTCATGGCTTCTATTTCTGTTGACCTTTCTACCAGAGGGACCACTCTGTGCTTCCAACTCGTGCAGTACTAAATCAGGTTGTCTTTAGGGTCCCACTGGATTATTTGAAAGTAGAAACCACCTCCCCGCTTTTCCCTGCCCAAACCAGAGGAGAGAAGCAGCTTCCAAGCGTTTTAGGAGCATTTATTTATTCCATCGCTTTCTCCTAACTTAGTGTCGAGCGCTCCTCTAAGTGATAAACAAGACAAGGCATAAAACAAATCAAGGCATGGTAAGGGGGACAAATCTTAAATCCCATCCAGCCCACCCCAACGTTGAGCAGCCACGGGCGACATGTACCAGAAATTAACACTCCCCAGATCCCAAATTATGGCAGAAACACAGAAAAGGTGTAGGCCTAGGAGAGGTCGGTCTCCACATCCCTCCCTGTGTCTTCAGCGCCTTTATAAAAGATGGCAGAGGGGGACCTGGCGGGCTTCTGCTGGGAGCCAGCCCCAAAAGGAAGGGCCCCACCACTCCTCCCTCGGCCGGGCGCCCCAAAGAAGCCTACGAAGAGCAGGTGATGCAGGGCAGAACATCCTTCGGGAAAGACCAGTGACTGGGCCCTAAGCCGTTCAGGGGGCTTTGCGGGGAGACCCAAAAACCTCCTCTTCCTTTCCGCCAGGCCCCTCTCCCTGGCCACCTCCGACCCGCTGTGGCCCCTACAAAGTGACATTCAGCCAGCCCTTCCATCTGAAGCGGGGGTGGGGGGTCAGATTGTGGGACTTGCTTGTCAAATCAGGCTTAAGCCATGCTCGGGGTGTGTACGTGTGTCCTTTAAGGACTCTGCCACCACTTCAAATGCACCCACCCCTCCCTTTTGGGGGGAGGCTTGTTTTTTTAATAGGGACTTGGGCTGGTGACTTGGTGCCAAAGACTCAGGCCTTGGGACTTTGTGCCAAGGACTCAGGGTTGGGCCTCAGACCCTGCTCCGAAGCCTGCGTCCTGGCTGGTCTTTTCCCTGCAGCCATCAGGGGACAGGGTGGTCCTGCGAGTAGGGTGGGATGCAAGTGAGCCCTCGCTATGCGGTGGGTGCTTCCCCCCCCCCAGGTAAAACAGGGAGCTTCACGGGTGGGTGCGTTTTGATTCCTCGGGGGGCGCGTTGGCAGAAGTGAGTTTGCCAGAGAGGAGAAAAGCCATACGCAAAGACAACAGAACTCTCGTTTTGCCCCAAGGAAGCCAACGCAAAGCGGGGCCCACGCCTGCAGTTGCGCATCAGCCATCGCCGAGTGCTTTTGGCGATCGCAGGAATCAGCAGGTGGCTTCCAAGCGGGACTTGATTCCGCCAATGTTTTGCACAGTCCTCTTTTGTTACCTTCGCCTCACCTATTTGTACCGTTCTGACAATAAAGGCCTGTATTTCAGCAAGGAACGAGGGCGACTCTTTTTAACGATTGTGTGTGTTCTGCCGTTACAGTCATGACCGACTCTTCGTGACTCCATGTCCATGGAGTTTTCTTGGCAGGAATACTGGAGTGGTTTGCCAGTTCCTCCTCCAGGCGCCTACAGCACCTGGTATTCCCTGGTGGTCTCCCATCCAAGTACTAACCAGGGCCGACCCTGCTTAGCTTCCGAAATCAGGCGAGATCGGATGTACTTCGGGCATCTAGGCAGCGATTTAACGAGTGTACTTCTGCCCAAATTGGGGGGGGGGGGTCAAGAGACACCACCGGCCCTTGCTTTTAGAAACTCTGCAGGGGCCAGGGGCTTTTTGTTATGTTTCATTTGACAAGTGTGCTGTTGAGGATGAATGCTGTTGACCTCCATTTATTCCATTGCAGTAGCTGGGCAGTGGAGGGGGGGGTGATTCCCAAACATCCTGCAAATATAAAATTGCTTTTGACGACCCTTGGGGTGGGATGTTTCCAGGGGAAGGATGCATCCCCAAGGCTTTGATGCCAAGACCTGATGGCTTTCTATGCATGTAGTAAAGCAGAACTGCTCGCGGAGTTGAAAAAGCATGGTCTTTATCTGCAATGTGTCCTGGCTCAACTACTCCACTTGAAAATAATAAGGTTGCACCTTCTCTCGAAGGTCCCTTCTCGAGAATTGGGGGGGGGGGTTTAAGAATAATCTGGCAAGCACAGAACTCTTGATCTGGAGATGCAGAGCCCTCACAACCAGGGCCGAGTTTAGAGCAACGGAGGCGTTCTGTTCACGAGCCGCATTTCTTAAGCCCAGCTGACGCTGCTAAAAGAAACGTGGCTTCTTCCGTTCGCACAACAGATGAGTTTCATGAACACTTCGCACCGAGCAAGGACGCCGAGGTCTCCGCTGTTCCATCAAGGCAAGGCTTTGGGCCACAACCTCTTCCGACCAACAACACATCGGGAAGCCTGTGGGTTTAAATCAGCTGCTCTGGGGACACCCCACACGCACACACACACCAGCTGCTCGCCTCACACATGAAAGCCTGGCCACTTGGGTTCCTGCCGCTGCAGCTCTTGCATTTGTGCTGCGGGTAACCATTGCTGTTTCAAAGGAGTGCCTGAGAGACGTATAGGCCTGCCCGCTCTTTTCTTTTTCAGGCATTTTGTAAAATAGGCTTCAGGCTGAAAGCGGCTGCGAGCATCTGCCAACCAAGATGGCCCTCCTTCTCTCCAGCTTCTGCCGAATTGCAAAACCACAGCTGTTCTGGAATGGACGAGCAAAGAAACAAATGCATTTGGACCCCTGTATCGAATCGGCTCCATTCCCCTTGTGCACAAACGTAGATGCTGAAAAACACATGATAGCAAACAATGTTTTAATAAAGCAATAGATGGGTAGGTGAAACTTTCAATCTAGGCTGTTACAGTATTTTAACACTTAATGCTATGTATGCAGCAGTACATGGCATAATCTCTGGCTTCCTAGTGGCAAGTTCTGACTTTTTATTTATTTAATTATTTTTGAGTTTTTCTCACCTTTCTCCCTGGGAAAGGACTCAAGGCAGCTTACAGTAATAAGGGACAATATACAGTCCAGTACAATTAAGACATGTCTAAGTTTGAAAATAGGGAATTGAGGGGCATCTTACAACATTAAAAAGCAACATTAAAGCTACAAGAGGACGCAAGCAGTAAAAGAGAAGAGTAAAAATTCCATATAACCATATACGGTAGTCCATCTAAAAGTTATAACGTGGAAATAGATGTTTCTAGGATTTCTCAGGCTGTGGATAAGAGAATAGGTGGATAAGGGGGCTCTAGTGTATGTGACTGGGCTAGTCTCTGAGATATTTCAGCTTTCCAATAACTTCATTTGAAGCAGCTTGGCCACCTGCATTGATGAGGAAAAGTATTTTTGCCAGGATTAGGTGTTAGTAGTTGCCAACTAAAAACGAACTTTAACTACTAGTTAAAGTTGTGACTTTAGTTAAAGTTGTCGCTTTAGCAGTTGCTAACTTAAAAACGAACTTTAACTACTGTTCCGTTGCTTGCCATCCACAAAGCAACTAGTTCCGTCCAGTTACACTACTAGCGACTCTCAAGCCCCGCCATCGGCTCGGGAGTCGCATCTGGTTCTGCTCTCCTGAAGGGCAGAACGGCAGCTCCCAGCGTTCCTCAGCCCAGGATTGTCCCTCGAGACTTGTGGGAGTTGTAGTTTCTCTAAAATTGCACAGCAGCACATGCGCAGTACGGCTCCTCGTCCAGCCTTCTCTTCTGGGGGAGCGGGCGAATAGAACGCTGGGAGGGGGCGGGGCCAGAACGCCGGGCGCTTCCCTGGCGGGCTTTAGGGGGGCGCGACCTTGGCTGCGCCGGAAGTGAGGTCACGTTCGGCGCCGGAAGAGCGGCGGGCGGGCGGGCGTCCCTGCGCCGGAAGCGCGGCGGAGGAGGCGGAAGCGAGTGGTGGTCGCCATGGAGCCGCCTGAGGAGGCCGAGGCCGAGGCCGAGATGGGCCCGGGGTCGTCATCGTCGTGGCCGGAGCTGTCGGCCCCTCGGCGGGAGGTGGTCCTTTCGGCGGGGGCGTCGCTGGAGCGCCGTTTGCGGGCGTGCGGGGGCCGCCTCCCTGCGGCGCTGGGCTCTCTGGGTCCTTCGCTGCGCTCGCTGGAGGTTTCGGGCTGCGGGGCGCTGCGGGAAGCCGGGCCGGCGCTGGGCCTGCTGACGGGGCTGCAAGTGCTGGCGCTGCCGGGCTGCGGGCTGGGCCCCGCCGGGCTCTCCCCCCGGGCCGGGCCGCTCCTCCTCCTCCCGGCCGCCCTCCGCACCCTCGACCTCTCCGGGAACGGCCTCGAGGAGCTGCCCTGGGAGCTGGGAGGGGGAAACGAGGAGGAGGAAGAGGAGGAAGAGGAAGAGGAAGAAGGAGGGGAACGAGGGCGAGGACGACGGAGAAGACCGGCGCCCGCCTTGCCCGAGCTGCGCCTCCTCAACCTCCGCCGCAACCGCCTCCGGCAGCTGGGCCCCGGCTTGGCCCGCTCCGCCCCGGCCCTCCAGGAGCTGCTGCTGGCCGGCAACCGGCTCCGCGCCCTCCCGGGGGGGCTCCTCCCCGACCCGGAGCCCGGCGGCGGACCCCGAGGAGGAGGAGGAGGCAGGAGCGGAGGAGACCACCCCCATCCCCACCCGCCTCAGCCCCAGCCCCCTCCTCCTCCTCCTTTGGCCCTCCTGGGGGTCCTCGAGGCCGCCGCCAACGAGCTGGAGGAGCTGGGCCCCGGCATCGCCCGCCTGGCCGGCCTCAAGGTGCGCCTGGAAGCGGGGTCCGGGGGGGAGAGGGAGTGTCGGGCATTCTGGCCCCTTTCAGTCCGTGATTTAATCAAATCCGACAAACTCCAGCCCTTGAGCAGTCTCTAGCTTCAATGGCATTCCATCAGGGAGGCAGATTCCCTTTTAAAGTACCAAAAACTTAGCAAAACAAAATGAAATGTTATTTTTTAATATACCAGTGGTACCTTGCATAAAGGAATTAATTCGTTCCAAATGAAATTGTGTTAGGCAGATTTTCCTTTATACAAATTTCCCATAGGAATGCATTGAAAACAGAGTAATCCCTAATTGTAACCATTTTATGTTGTACAGTTTTACCCCATAGGCAATTATGTTAAGCAAATTTCCCCTATCTCTGGTATTTTTATGTTGTGCAGGTTTTATGTTATACAAAGAGGTTGTTATACAAGGGTCCACTGTATATTTATATACCGCCCGTCTTCTAAAAGAACTCAGGGAGGTTTACAATGATGCAATAAAAGAACCACAAATCACGCAGAGCCCCAACACAACGCAGCTTCCTTTGTTCACACAACAGATAGACCTGTCAAGTGTTGGATTTGAAAATAATGCACACGAGCCACGGAGGGGGGGGGGGTAGTTGCCTCAGGACAGGACAGCATAGCCCCCTTATCCGCTGATTGATTATCCACCAATTCACTTCTCCGCCGAGGTCTCTGTTTGCTCCATCAAGGCAAGGCTTTGGGCCACAGCCTCTTCCAACCAACGGCACATTGGGAAGCCCGTGAGTTTAAATCAGGGGCCCTGGGATTTAATTAAAACCCACAAACTCCAGCAGTTGAGCAGTCTCTCTTTGGTGGCATTTCATCGGCAAGACAGATTGCCTTTTAAAGTACCAAAAACTTAGCAAAACAAAATGAAATGTTATTTTTATATATATATATTTATATACCGCCCATCTTCTAAACAGAACTCTGGGCGGTTTACAATAATGCAATAAAAGAAGAGCAAAACAACAATAAGCATAATGATAAAAATGCATTAATAACAAACCAACAGGCTGTCTAAGTTACTGGTTAATATATATATATATATATTAATGGTCGCCAAATGCCTTTCTAAAAAAGCAGCGTTTTAAAGAAATTTTTCACTGCTTTCTTAAACACAGGCAGGGACTCCGCAAGGCGGATCTCACTCAGGACCTGATTCCATAATGTTGGGGCGACTAACATTATGTTGTTGTGGGTGTTTTTTGGGCTGTTGGGCCATGTGTTCTGGAAGGGAGTTGGCATTCTGCCCCTTTTCAGCCTGGGCTTTAACCAAAACCAACAAACTCCAGCACTTCCATCAGCGAGGCAGATTCCCAGGTTCTTTTAAAATGCCACAACTTAGTAAAACAAAATGAAATGTTAATTATTGCGGGGTTCCCCCCCCCCACCCGGGCTGTTTGGCCATGTGTTCTGGGAGTTTTTCTTCCTGACGTTTCTCCAGACTGTGGTCAGCATCTTCAGAGGGCAAGGAGCTCAGGGGAGCTGGGAGTTTCTCCCTGCACTCTGTGGTAGAGAGAAGTATGAATTAAATAAATAACGTTGGGCTTGAGAACCGGAAGGGGGAGGTTTCGTCAGATAGAACAGCCAATAAACCAGCCAGGGCATAGAGAGAGTAAACACCCCTGAATCCAAACAGTATAACTGGTGGTCTTTCTTCCCGCAGGTCTTGGATGTTTCCAATAACAAACTCACGGAGGTTCCGGCTGAGTTGGCAGACTGCCCGAAGCTGAAGGAAGTCAACTTGACAGGAAACGCTCTCAGGGACAAGCGGCTGGAGAAGATGGTGAAGGGCTGCCAGACCAAGTCCATCTTGGAGTACCTGCGGGCTGGAGGGCGAGGGGGCGGCAAGGGGAAAGGCAAGCCGGATGGCGCAGAGAGAGACGAGCAGAGGAAAAAGAAGCGTGATAGAACCCGGAAGGGAAAGGCCGGCAGCGACGCCGAGGAAGAGAACGAAGAGACCCGGAAGCTGCAGGTGAAAATTGTCCACATCTCCGAGAACCCGGCCCCCTTGGTGGTCAAAGCCAGCCCCGAGGTCAAAGAGGTCCGGCCCTACATCGTCTGCTGTGTGGTGAAAGGGATGAACTTCAACCCGGGCAATGCCCTGAAAAGGTTTCTCTCTGCCCAGGTAGGGCTCTGAAGGGAGGCTCCGGCTAATCTGGGTTGCAGGCATATTGGGTAGGGAGGGATGTGTTTCAGTTGGGCAGGTGCTGGTACGTTCGGATCAATCGGTGGCTTTGGAAGAACCTTTGAATGAAGTGATGATTTTTCGAGCCCATTTGGACCCTCCTCTCCATGGGGGACTTGTTTTAACCCCACCACCACGATTAATGTAGATTATAGCTAATGTTATTGAATGCTATGCCTAGCACTGACCCCTGTCCTGTCCCCCATATTAAGTTCTGCTCATGACATTTTGGAGATAAATGTCTCTGGCAAACACTATTAGAGATAAGCAAAAATCAGAAAGCTAGCAATTTCTCGTGAATCATAATTGAGCATTGGCAAATCATAAATTTGCGTTTTTTTAAACTGAACCAATAAATCAATCCATCAGGTTGTCTCTCTTTTAAAAAAAAAGTCTAAAATGTCCCTAGAGGCAAGAAAATGTCAGAGGAGCTTCACTCAGCTCCTCTACAGTCCCTGCAAGTTTGGTGAAGTTTGATTTACAGCCTTCCACATTATTACCCCCTCCCCAAGGAAACTGAGAGAGGCTGCTGGTGGCAAGGGCCCCCAAAAGGGCAAAGTAAAGGGATGTGTGACAATATGCATTGCTTCATATTCATCAGTCTCTTTGGATTGAATGGACATGAAGCGGTGTCGTTTTGACAAAGCAGGGATTACTCACAAGCAATGCAATTCCTTTAAAAAAAAATGCATGTCTTTAAACGCTGTACAATGTATAGCCTCTCTTGTCGCCAGTTCTGGGAACTTCAACATTGTGGGGGTTTCCGCAGGATTGCCCAGATCCGTCCGTACCTCGATGAGTCCTCCCTGAGGACGGTTGTGCAGGCCCTCATGATATTGAGGATTGATTACTGTATTGCCCTCTACGTGGGGTTGCCCTTGACCCTTGTCCGGAGGCTCCAATGGGTACAGAACGCGGGAGCCAGACTGGTGGTGAGTGCTCGTAGATACGAGCACATCACCCCAGTGCTGGCCCGCTTGCTCTGGTTGCCTGTGGCCCTCTGGATAAGGTTCAAGGTCCTGGTTTTGGTCTTCAAAACCCTCCTCCACGGCTTGGGTCCTGAATACCTGTCGGAGCGTATCTCCCAGAGGTCATCTGAGGCCAGACCCACTCGGATGTCGCAGGCGCGCTCAGGGAGGCGCAGAGGTCTGCCACGCGCAACCGCGCCTTCTCTGTTGTGGGCCCCTCATTATGGAATCACCTTCCGAGTGAGCTGCGCCTTGCACCATCCCTGCCCGCCTTCAGAAAGGCTTTGAAAACTCTGCTTTTCAGGGAGGCATATGGCGACCCAATTTAATTTACAGTAGACCCTCGTATAACGGAGGGTTTGTACAACGAAAAACCCGTACAACGAAACAAAAAATCCGCCCCCCTCCCCCCCACGGCCACCTCCGTCCACCACCTGTGGCTGCCCGGGAAGAGGACGGGGGGGCAGTCGGGGAAAGAGGGGAGGGGAGGGGATGGGGCGGCAGACAGGGAGGGGGGCGAGCCAGGGAGGGGTGCCCTTACCTGGCACCTGCGCAGGGGTCCTCCGCTTGCCGCCGCCGTGGATGCTGTGGTTCCTTCCGGCGCCGGCGCCGGCGGCTCCCGGGACAGTCCTGTGAGGCCGGTGACGGGGGCCGCGTCCGGCGGGGGCAGCAAGGCGGCGGCGGCGGCTCCTGGGACGGCCCCGCGAGGCCGGTGACGGGGGCCGCTGCCGCCGCCCGCGGAGCCACAACAACCCGAGATCCCCGCGCCGGCGGAGAAGGAAGATGAGGGGCCGCGGGGCCGCGACATCCAAAGGAGCAGGCCAAACCGCGGCCACGCCAGGAGCAGTAAAAAAGACGGCAGGGAAGTCTGAGTTCGAGGGAAAGGGGGAGTGGTGGGGGCAGATTAAATCTGTTTTCAATGCATTCCTATGGGAAATTTCAGTTTGTATAACGTAAAATCTGTATAACGTAATTTATTTTGGAACGAATTAATTACGTTATACAAGGTACTACTGTATTTCTTTCTTTCTTTCTTTCTTTTTTTTGCTTACCACCCACTGACCCATCTTGTTGTACTGTCTTGTATTATTTTCTTTTTTTAATCTTGTGAACCGTCCAGAGTTCCACATTGGAAGATGGGTAGTATAAAAATGAAACAAACAAATAAATAATAAATAAATATAGAATCATAGAGTTGGAAGAAACCTCAAGGGCCATCCAGTCGAACCCCCTGCCATGCAGGAACCCCCATCAAAGCACTCCCGACAGCATTTCTTCTAATAATTTTAATGTTTTCAGACTGGATAAGTGAATCAGTGGATACGGATCCCGCAGATGAGGGGGTGGGTCCTTCTGTATGTTATTTGGGATTCTGTGGGCCACTTATCCTGGCATAAGTACACTGGGGCAAATAGTAAAACAGCCAGTTGCTGGTTATTCATGAATTGTCTCATGTCTTTCTTTGCCCTGTGTGTGAGTTGGTGCTTGATGAGAGATCCCAACTGCAGCTTGTTATTTGGTGTCTGTGCACTGTTGTGATTCACACATTGTGCACTTATGCCACCGTTACCAACTAGCGGGTTTACCAAAATCAGATAATGCCATTACACAGCTAATGGGGCGGGGTGCCCTGTGCGTCCCCTCTGCCTCCTTGGAGCCTTCTCCCAGCCTGATTCCCTGAGGCAGGTGAGGCTGAAAGACCATCCCGCAAGAGGAAAAAAGGACTGTCAACAAACCTGCTGACACCCTGAAAGGCAGACTCATTCCATGTCCCTTTATGGCAGCTTTCTTAAAATAGCGGCTCTTTTTGTGCTTCAGACCAAACTCCACGAGGACGTTTGTGAGAAAAGGACGGCCGCCACCATTGCCACCCACGACTTGCGGCTGCTGAAAGGCCCTCTCCTCTACGATGCCCGGCCCCCCGATGATTTGAAGGTAGGACGAGTGGGCCGTGGGCTCTCTTTCTGGTGCGAAGGGAGCAAAGTGGTTTGCTTTCCGTGCATTTTAATGCTTTTAAACTGTTTTTATTTATTGGTTGTTAATGGAATAATGTATGGCATTACTAGCTGTCTTTTTTGTTTGTTTGTTTGTTTTTGTTTGTTTTTTAATAACACCTGGGCTGTCTTGAGTCATTTTATTGGCAAAGGGTGGCATTGAATGAGGAAGGAATCAAATAAATGTAGGATGAGTGATTTGGCAGTATTAAGCTTGAATTTACATAATTTGTTTCTTATTTATTTTAGAGTATTTTTACCCCGCCTTTCTCCTTGGAAAAAGGACCCAAGGCGTCTTACAGAATGAGGGATAATATACAGTCCAGTACAATTAAGACATGTTCAAGTATTTGAGAACAAAAAATTGAGGGAAACTTACAGCATTAATAGACAACATTGCATTAAAGCTTACATTACATTGAGAACAGGGAATTGAAGTAGCAGTTTCCTGTATTTTGCCAGGGCATGTGGCTAATGCAACACACAGTTAAAGCTTGCAGTTTATATACCTTCCCATGCTGCTTAAAGCACTCTGTGGGCAGTTTGCACTTTAATTAGGCTGGCCACACATTCATGCACACAGTGGGCTGGGCACTCAGTTTACCGATCTCAGAAGGATGGAAAGCTGAGTCAGCTTTAACCCGGCTACCTGAGCCCATTATGACACGTCATAAGCAGAGTCTTGAATGCAGTATTGCAATTTAAAAACTGTGCCATGATTACTGCCTGCGACCCCTTCTGTCTCCTCTACTGCCCCACTTGCCTTTGGGTTTCTGCTACCGCTGCAAGTGCAGCAACACCTCTGTTTCTTAACTCTTGGGGCTCTGTTGCCCCTCTTTCTGAGTCTGCAGCCTGAGTGATGGCCCTTCCTAGGCACGAGAAGTGAGGCAGCGCCAGAAAGTGCTTGGTTCTCCTATTAAACCTTTCCATATTCAAAACAAAAGGAGCTTGCTGTTTAAAACCCTCCCTATGCATTGCCCCCCACCCTTAGCAAGCTGGGTACTCAGTCCAGCCAACCTTGGAAGGATGAGAGGCTGAGGGAACCTTCAGCTGGCGACCTGGGGTTGAACCGGGCTCACGAGCAGAGTCTTAGCTGCAGTACTGCAGTGGAACTACTGCCCACGAGGCCCCCACTCTTTTCAGTGGAGAACCCCCAGCCTGTTTTTCTGCCAGGCTCACCAGCTGACTTCCACGGTGTTCTCCATCTATTAGCAGTGGAACTACCCAGACAGTGTGGAGTTGCAACGGAGGGCGGGTGGGAAGGCGAGAGGTCTTATCCTCCAGAAGGAACAGCATCCCTCCATTGAGATAACCCAGGCGTGTTCCACGTGGGGGCCCTCCAGAAACAGACGCGCTTGCAGACTCTTCTCAGCTGATTCCCCAAGAGGTTTGCTGTACATTTGCCTTGCAGGTCATCCCTCTGGGCCGGAAGGAAGTGAAGGCGAAAGACCTCCTCCGGCAGCTGCAGTCAGAGGCGGAGGAGCAGCGGAAGCAAAAAAAGAGGCAGAATATCTCCGGGCTGCACAGGTGAGGGTTCGGCTTCGGACACTCTCTCAATCTCGGGAACCTTAGACGTTTTTGGCGAAGCATACATGGCTCCCCTGTTTTCAGTACACCTCCCATATCTTTCCTAAATGGTATCAGGAGACAGAGATCTAGTCTCATGCGCTCCTAGATGCATCTGGTGGGGCCACTGTGAGATACAGGAAGCTGGACTAGATGGGCCTTTGGCCTGATCCAGCAGGGCTCTTCTTAGGTTCTTATGTTCTCTCCTTCCTGCCTCTGCAAGGTTGAGCATGACATCTTGTGGAGGGTTTGTGTGTCTTTGTTTTTCTATGCCACCTGGAAATATGCAGTTGCACCACCTTTTCACTGCTGATTGACCTATTCCAGTTTTGAAATATACTAAAAGAAAAATTCCTTCCCCCTAAAATATATAGAACTCACCAAAATTGACTCCAAAAGGGAGCCAGAGACCATTTATATGTATAGTATTTGCAGTAATCCACTTTTTTCCAACATCGTTTGGATAAGAGCCTGGAACCGACACAAGGGCCCTACCCTGCTTAGTCCCTGGAGGGCTTTTGCTGGGTTGGCCTGGCAGCACAAATTGTAATTTCTAAAATATAAAAATGCTGCCCGGTAGAATCAAGTATCAGTGGCAGGATGCTCTTATGCCTCTTCACAAGGCAACCACGCAAATGGAAATTTGAGAGTTTTTCTTTTAATCTGTTAAATTTGGATACTAACAATGATACACCTGGGAATGAGGTAGGCAGTCGGAAAACTTGTCTGCACAGTTCATTTCTGTTTCTGATGTAGTGGAAGAAGAACGCCTGCCTAGTGTAAAAATAAACAAGCCATTGTAATATCCTGGCTTATCATTTCCTCCTCCAAAAATCTCAAGGTTGGGAACGCAGCCATTCCTAACCTTTTCATTCAGGCATCCTTTGGACTGCAACTCCCAGAACCTTTCACTCCCAGCTGTGTTGGCCAGGATTCCTGAGACTTGTAGTCCAAGAGCACCTGGCAAATTTACTGCTGGAGAGACTTAGGAGCCGACATGAGATGAGTGTCTAGATTTTGTGCTTGTTTATCATCTTTTTGCACCTGTCTGATCTGATCTGGTTTCTTTCTCTTGAGAAATTTACCTCCCAGCCACAATATCACACTTAAACACATAAACGGATCCTGGCCTCCGAGCCATAAAACCCTCCTTTACAGCTTTGTAGACCCTGGCCTGATGTTCCCACCATTTGTACTAATCAGCTCTCCTTCCTCTTCTTCCCCCTCCTCCTCTCCCCCCTCCCCTATCCACCCATCCACCCCCCAACTCTATACACTACAGCCAATGAATATCTGGTATGAAATGTATACCAAATCCCATATTATATTCCACACCTCAATCCTGCTGCTATATGTCTGAAGAAGTGGACGTGTAGTCCACGAAACGTTACATTAAAATATGAAACGTGCCACATATTTTGTGTCTTTTGTTTTGCTTTGTTTTGTTTTTCTTTGATTTTTGCCTGAAATTCTTGAAAAGACTAACACAGCTACCCTCTCTGAAGCCTCTCTTTATTTTGATTGTTTCAATACCTTTCACCCACTTTGGGGGCTCAGAGTAGCTGGTAAGGTAATTAAAATTAGAGAGCAGGTTCGCCAATTAACCACTGGAATGTTAAAATGTTGGTGGTTTCTAAAAGCCTGCCAATAGCTTTCTCTTTCCTTCTCCGGTGCTTCTCAGGTACCTTCATTTGCTGGACGGGAAGGAGAAGTACCCCTGCCTCATGGATGCCGAGGGCACCGTGATTTCCTTCCCACCCATTACAAACAGCGAGAAGACCAAGGTATTTTTTTTGAGGGGGGGAGTGACGTGGGGGTGATCAAAAGTGGCATTTGAAAAGTACCAATCCCGCCACCCTGTAGAGAAGCAGCCGCTTTTAGTGGTCGCCAGAATTGGGTTTCCATAACAGTAGCTTTGGTGATCTGGCAAGAGAGAGGTCTTCACGACACCAAACCTCCTCCTCCTCCCGTAGGGAAGGCTGATCACTCGTCTGGTCAACCTCGGACAGCTGACCTTCTATTTCCTCTTCACCTTTGCTTTGAGGCAGGACAAAGGCTAAAGGGCATTTGCTCCCGACAAGAGGCAGTGTTTTCATTAGTAATTAGATAGCTCCATAAAAGGGGGCTGCTGAGGCCGACACGTCAGACTTCCTTTGTTCTGTGTCTGAATCTCAGCTGGCTCTGAGAAACAGCATCTCTATCTGTGTGTGTGTGTGCTTTCTTTGCTCTCCTAAAATTAGTTTGCTTGGCACTTTCCCAGCAAACTCCCACACTTAGGACTCTGTAAAACGTCTCTATTTCCTTCCCCTCCTCTGAAGCTCGGAAAGACCACCTCCGACCTCCTCCTGGAAGTGACCAGCGCCTCAAGCCTTCAGATCTGCAAGGACGTGATGGACGCCCTCATTCTGGTAAGGCCTTCCGTTGCCTTTCTCCCACCCTATCCCGCTTCCTCCTCCTCCTCCTCCTCCTCCTTGCAACCGCTGGCTCCTCGCTTGGCTTCGGAAAGAAAACAAGCTGCTTTCTCCCCTCAGTTTGCCTGCCTTGGCATTGTCAACTTTGACCGGTAGCAGTGATTCTCTGGGGGCTCCGATGGGACACAAGAACATAAGAGGAGTCACAGTGGATCAGGACAAAGGGCCATCTAGTCCAGCTTCCTGTATCTCCCAGAGGCTGTATCAGATGCATCTGGGAGCACACGAGACTCGATCTCTGTCTCCTGATACCACTCCCCTGCATCTGGCCCTTGAAGAACCCTGGTTTTAAGCCTGGAGATTACACATCTCCATCATGGTTTGTAACCTGTGATGGACTTTTTCCTCCAGGAGCAAAGAGGCTAGAGGGGGTTAGGGTTAGGGGGCCATTGCAAAGCCTCCAAACAGGCCAGATGTTCTGCCTCCATGCTAGAAGGGTGCCTGGGAGCAGCCTATGGAAAACCTGAGTAAACCCGCCCTGGGTTAAGTGGAACGTCGTTTGTCTCCTTATAAGGCATCGTAAATTCTGTGATGCCTCGTAGCTATCTCCCCGGTGCATGGGCTCAAGTTGTCAGAAGCCAAATGTTGGCTGCACATTGCTGCCCGGACATTTGCTGTTCCATCACCATCCATAGGAAACCTTTGCTCACCTGTTAGAGAAAGCGGAGTTAAAGCCAAGGGTTGTTCTTAACTAGATTAGACCTAGGCACTCGCGTAAATTTGATCCACAGTCCATCTCATTGGGGGGGGGGGTTGCACAACTAAACCTTGTCACCTCCTTGAAGGAAATTATTTCATTTATTTTACCTCGGGGTTGCAGAAAATGGCAGAGCTGAACCGGGCCACCTGTGGAAATAACGACGGAGATCCGAACTCCGACCCCGAATCGAACGGAATCTCCGGGCAGGAGAAGTCGACCTCCGAAGGTGCTCCTGGAAACTCCCCGCTCGTGTTGGAGCAGGTCCGGGTCGTGGACATGGACGGGAACCTAAAAGTCCTCTACCCTTCCAAAACCGATCTCGTCACGGTCTCCTCCCTCCTGACTGTCCTTCATTGAGCGCCCCCTTCCTCTGGTCGCGGGCAAAGTGTTGCCGTGCAGTGAGCAGCCCCCTCGCTCGGAAACCCTTTTTTTATTTTTAATAGGGAGGGCAGCCTGTCTGGCCGTGGGCGTTCCTGCCGTGGTGGGGCTTGAGGAAACGGTTTGGTTGTCCCTTGACGGTGACGCGTGGTTAATAAAGCCTGGACCTTGCCCTCCGAGCCAGAGATGAGCTCTCTCTTGGATGAGAGTGATGGGATTTTTATGGATCATCGAGCAAAAGACTCCTGTCTGCTGCTCAAGGATCTGCAGGTCTCTGCATCCCCCCCGGCACCTGGGGTGAAGCGGGCAGGATCTCCCGAGTCCCAAGATGGGTGGCAGGCATATCCTGAGCCTTTTCATTGAGTTAAGAGGCAGGCAGGCAAGTCCTGTATTGCTTCCTGCTGCCTCCAGGAAACCAGCACCAAAACGGCCTGGCCAGCAATTCCCCATCCTGGGTCCCCCCAGATTGTTCTTGGACTACAGTTCCCAGAAGTCTTCACCGCTCACTGGTTGAGCCAGGATTTAATCCAAGAACATCTGAGGACCCACAGTTGTACATTGCTGGTCTAGAGTCTCGGGGGACCCAGGCATGCTTGGAGTGCCACCCCCAGAAGCCTTCCACATAAGCTGGGTTGGCCAGGATGCCTGGGAGTTGTAGTCCAAGACCATCTTTGGAGCCAGGTTTGGGAACCAGTGGCCTAGGCAGAGTTCTCTCCTGTTTGAGTTACTCCTTCCTCTTTTTTTGGTGTGCATAAAAAGAAGTGGCTGTCTTATTTCTCTCCAGCAATTCCTCCGTAGATTCCACAAGCACCATCCAGCCCAGGTCCCAGCCAGCACTTAGAAATGCTGCCTTATTGAAGTCTAGCTCCCAGTCTGTACCACCTCTCGGCCATCTAAGCCAGTAATCTGACCACTTCTTTTGCTTAATGAAGAGGAAAGGCCTAAAATGTAGGATAAAGTTTTGCTTTTTGTTCCAGCGTGGCCTTGTCCCTGGGATCTGTTCAGTGTTCAGCTCAGTGCTCGAGATGATAGGTAGTCACATTGCTCCAGTGGGCCCAAATTCACCAAATGAAACTCTATTTTAAAAAAAACTTCTTAACAACTTGGTCTTTAAAAAAAGAATGAACAAGGAGGAAGCCGATGTGCTCCCAAAGAGGACACCAAGGCAAGAGTAGCTGATGCCTTTTATCAGGACACTTAAAAAAATTAAACAAGTTGCAAGCTTTCATGAAAGAAACCCACTTCCTTGGGTTCTGAGCACAAACCTTTCACAGATGGTGCATTAAAATTGTCCAGAAATGTGTGTGTAAAAAATTTCCGCCTTTGTTCTCTAGAACAGTGTTGGCGAACCTATGGGCACAGAAGCCAGAGGTGGCACTCGGAGCCCTTTTTGTGGGCACTCAACATCACCCCTTTCACAGCCACCTGTATTCAGGTTAAATTGTTGTATTGGCACTTTGTGAAAAATTACTGGGTTTTGCATTGCAGTTTGGGCACTCAGTGTCCAAAAGGTTCACCACCACTGGGCTAGAGGCTCTGCATCACCAGAAGAATTGACCATCTTGGCCAGATGTTTAACGTCAATTTCTGGAAAATTTTTCTGCACCATCCAGCAAGCATGGCCAAACTTATAGCAAGCATGGCCAAACTTCAACCCTCCAGATGTTTTGGACCACAACTCCCAGAATTTTAAGCTTAGATTGCCAGAGACAGGACTGTGGGAGTTGCGGTCCAAAACATCTGGAGGGCCGAAGTTTGGGCATGCCTGGCTTATAGCCTGAGGAAGGGAGTTGAATCTACAGAAGCTTGCAGTTTGTTTAATTTTTAATTGTTCTTGCATTTTTTTCACTTTGGTATTCGTTCACTATCTCTGACTTGATTTCTCCATGACCTTTGGGGGTGGGGTGGGGGTTTGCAGAGTTGTGATTCAGAAGAAGTAAGGTTAGAGGAACACGTCCTAGCGCTTGGAGATCCACGTAGGGTCTGATTCCTCCCTTGCACACAGAATTCAGCCTCTTTTGTTTATTCCCACTTGAAGCTCCAAAGCCTAGTTTGGACTTTGACCTGGACAAGATGTTGGCTGCCTTCCTACCTTCGACCCTTTGTTCTGGGATGGACACAAGTGATCTCTCTATAAACTAAATTATTCCCTCTTCTGGGCATTATAACAGTGGCTATCACAGTTAGGTATCCTGTGAATTTTTGTTTAGGGCAGGGGTTGCTCATTTTAGCAACATCAGATGAAACCAGAGAGCTGTAAGAATCTCATATTAGGGTGAAAAGTTTGCCAGACCTGGGAGTGGATGAGAAAAACCTGCAACAAAAAATTCTGGACTGGCTTAAGGTAGGGCCTAACACTCCTTTTGACCATTATGATCTAAAAAGAGTGCGCAGAGTGGGTCCAAGAAACAGAGATGTTCCAAGGCATGCCTTGGTGAGATTTGCAAATTTTAAGAAAAAGGAAGTAATGAATGCCCTAAGAGAGAAGCCTGAGAATTTAAAAGTTTTTCAACATAGTATTCAAGTTTTTTTCGGATTTTTCTCACGATGAATTTTCGAAGCGATATGAGGTCGGTCTTAAGGTCCAAGAACATACGCTATCATTGGGGATATCCAGTATTTTTGAAAATAGTGTATAAGGATGTGACATACGAAGCAAAAACAGTTCAAGAGGATTGGAACATAATGAGATATCAGGGGATTGTCACAAAGAAAGAGTGGGAGTCATTTATGGAGAAGATGAGTGGAGAAGAGCCATCAGAGGGTGAGTGGGAAGGGTTACAGGTGCTGGAGTTAACAGAACTGGAAGAAGGAACTGAACTGGCAGGGGCAAGACCCAAGCAGCAGAGAGCTGGTAAAGCATCAAAGAAGACAAAATAAGAAGAGTCCGGGGGTCTGTGGGGTCTTTTTCTCCCCTGAGAGGGTTAGTAGGTTTTTATACATTCATGTGAGTATATATAAGTGAAAATGTGGGACCACACTGATGGGTAGTTTGGGGGAGGTGAAGAAAATAGAGAATCTCATATTTAGCAACTTACGCGGTAGGATACACACACCCCTTATCCTCAGGACCTGTACCTGCTGATTCACTTCTCCATCGTCTGAAAAGATTTAAAAATATTAAAAGGAAAAAAATCCCAGCGATGCACATTTCTAACTGACGTTACCAGAACTGGCCATAGGAGGGAGCCAGAGACCATGTAATTGATAGCTTTTGCCCTTCTGTACTAATGCTTGGTTTTTGGCATCTGAAGGAGGGGGTCTTTGGCATCAAACCACTAGAACCTTATCTCCATTTTAGAGAATAAGCTAGTATTTGGGGAGCCAATGTTGTTTAAGCCCACACGACTGGCCAGCCGTTCTGGAAACGGGGTTCTTTTAAAAACAAAATATAGCGTTGAGGATCGATAAACATACCAGTCTGCAAATATTAACAGTAACATCGCATAAATACCGATTTCTAACCATGGAGTTACCAGAACTATCCATGAGAGGGACCCAACGACCACGGCATGACTATTAAAATACTGTAGTGTTTGGCATCCCCTGCAGCTATGTTTTTCATCAGATGCAGGATCTGGTCCCCCGCAGATACTCAGCCCATACTGTATTTAATGCTTTGCAATTTGAAAGAAATTGGGCTGTTTTTAAGGTCGCAGCTTGTGCCAAGATGGATGGTGTGAAATATGGCTTCAATTTAAAATTTTAATCCCCTCCTTTTTAAAATAATAATCATAATAATCTCCAGGGTGGGAGAAGTGGTGACATTAGCCATTCAAGTTATTACTGTACTGTTTTAAGGCAATACCACCTTTTTCCTCTGCTCATAAAACTTTCCAAAGGGTCTGTTTTCAAGACCAACCTTGGGGGGGGGGTCCCAGAGAGGAAACGAGAAATTACCTGCCCGTCTTTCCTTGGCTCTCTGCGCCCACCCTGGTTGCAGACGTTTTAACTCTTGTGTGGTCTAGGGCATTGCCTCCCCACCCCCACCCCCGAGACCCGAAGAAGTAGGGTCTCTATGGTGTTAATTTATAGGTCCAGCTTGAAACGGAATGTACTGTTCTAAGTATTTTGCAGACATTGGCCACAATCTTTTCAGTACGTCTAGGGCTTGGTTTTTAAAGTTGTGGGAAAGAGGAAACATGCCCTATGCAGGAGAATGGGTGTCAGACATCTTTCCCACACAGTCTCCTTCATTCTATACCCTAGAGCACAGAGAGAACTCCTAGTTCCCTGAGCTTCTTTCCCTCTGAAGATGCCAGCCACAGAGTCTGGCGAAACGTCAGGAAGAAAAACTTCCAGAACACGGCCAAACAGCCCGAAAAACACACAACCGCGATCAGATCTCAGCTGTGAAAGCCTTCAAGAATCCATTGGACCGAATTCTCTTTGCTTTGGTGCCATCTGAATGGCAACACGGCCAGCCAGATCATCTACCAGTGGGATTCGGCGGCTGGGCAGAGGCTCAAGACCGACCCAGGAAGCCCCCACCCACCCACCCCCGGCGAAATTGAGCCTCAGGGAGCATTGGCTGCCTAGGAGCGCCTGTGTTCAGCGTCTTGCTCGTTGGACTCAAGGCTCTGTCTTGAGAAAAGCCTTGGCAGCAAAAGATCATAGGAGAGCTCTCTTGAAAGACTGTCCAACAGAGAAGATGCCCTCGGTTATCCCAAACACACAACAATGGGTTCCAGTGGCAAGAACACAGCTTTCAGTTGGTTATCACTTCCTAGTTCCATCCTGACCTGAACAAAAATGTTTGCAGGGCAGGACAGAGGCAAGCACAAGGTCCTTAGAGGACACCTTGACGAGGCATTCGAGAGAGAAATGGGCAGCCCCCTGGCAAATATCCTTTGCCTCCCTTCCTTGAGCAGGGGGTTGGACTTGATGGCCTTTTAAGGTCCCCTTCCAGTTCCACGCTTCTCTTCTGTAATCTCAAATTGCAATGCAGTCAACTAAGGATTTGCTGCATGCTGTTCTGAAGAACAACTAAAACCCAACTAAATCACCATGTGCCTTCAGATCATTGAACGGCTTTGTTTCCCCAGATTTCCAGCCAGGGAGACAGAACTCGGG
>JAHTLZ010000309.1:1375589-1387243 GCA_023846285.1 Phrynocephalus versicolor | reverse complement strand
TAGATAGATAGATAGATAGATAGATAGATAGATAGATAGATAGATAGATAGATAGATAGATAGATAGATAGATAGATAGATAGAAGGGGTTCCTCGTTTTTGGTAGGAAATGGCGTGCTTGCATTTGCAAACGAGCTGAGCGGAGGGGGAGAAAGGGGGGTTATCTTGATTTCTTCCCCCCCTCCCCCCAAAAAACGTCGTGTAGGGCGGGTAGAGGAGGAGGAGGAGGAGGAGGAAGAGGAAGGAGAAAGAAGAGGAAGCCAAGCGGGGGTGCCTCCCCCCCTCTTCTTTCCTTGCAGACGGATCGCTGGCTGGCTGGCAATTTCCAAGTGGAGCATGTGTATTGGTATAGGAAGTGTCTCTCTCTCTCTTTTTTTTTAAATAAACAAAAAGCCGGGCTATTCAAAAAATAACAGAGAGGTGGGGGGTTGGGGGTGAAAAAAATTGCAAAAATCAGGATTCCTTCCCCCAAAACAAGCCCAAAGATTTGGCGACCCCTCCGGCCAACGCATCGCAAGTCCCAGCAATGGCCAAAAAATAAGGAGCTTTTGGGAAGAAAATACCCTTTTTTCCCTATCTGCTTTTTCTTAAATATCCCCCCTCTGGTTTTTGTACTTTTGTGGCGGCCTGGGTTATTATTATTTTTTTCCCTTCCCTAAACTCTATCTCTTTTTTTTTCTTCTCCTGGACTTCAATAGGGGAAGCCTGGGATTTCTCTCTGGGTCTCTTTTTTTTCCTCCTGCAGAATATGGCGTCTCCGTTCTGTTTTTAAAATAAAGCCAGGCTGCCATGTTTTTTCCCCTTTTGTCTGCAAATTTTTAATAATAAAAAAATGTCTTGAGGATGTGGGAGAGGCGACGGGGAAGGGGGGAAATGCAGAAGGGAGCGGGCGCTTGAAAGAGATATTTTGTACTCTCTCTATATATAAACAGATATAGATAGATATTTGCAGTCTTCCTTGCTGTGCATAATTTTGTGCGCCTGTGCGGGATGTTTGCGCGGCGGCGGTGTTCAGTGGCGTGGTTTAAGAACAGAAAAGCAATAATAATAATAATAAAAATAATAGTAATAATTCCCGGCGCGGCCAAATAATTGCGTGTTCTTTGTACTTTTGTTGTTGTTGCAAAAAGCGAATAAAACTGAAGGGGAGAAAAAATGGATTAATGGAGGTTGGGGAGAGAGTGAAAGTTAACTTATGGCGAAGTTGGGGATGCAAATATGGGCGAGCTGAACGACCTCCCCTTCGGCTCTTGAGCCCACTAATGTAATTTTAATTTCATTTTTCCCTTGTTTGTGTGTTTGTGTATGCGTGTGTGTGTGTTTTGAAGGTACGGGGTGGGCAGGAAGGAGAGAAACCTGTCTTGAATGTGTTCTAAGGAGGAAAAAATGCGCCTTTTGTTTCTGGGAATATTTGTTGAAAGGCATGCTTTTTTAAAAATTATTTTTTTTTAAAAAAAAGAGGGTTGTGTTTTGTTGTTTTGTGTTGGAAATGCCACGTTTGGCGGGGGAGGGGGCGGCGAAGGCGTTGGAATGGAGGAATGGGGATGTGTTATTTTAAGAGTGGGAAATCTAGACACGCACTACACACACACACACACACACACACACACACACACACACACACACACACACACACACACACACACACACACACACACACACACACACACACACACACACACACACACACACACACACACGGGTGTAGATATGTTAGAAGCGGGAAGCATGGTGAGTTTTCTCCTGCTCTTTCTCTTGTGTTGAGAGAGGAAATTCTGTGTTTTTACTGAAATGTATGTAGCCTTTGTGCATCTGTGTTCTGTATCCTTCTTCCCCTCTCTTCCCTTCCATATGTCCATGGGTGATGATAATTTTAATGTAATTTTTCTTTTTTTACTGGAGGGGAGGTTGATAGAAGCATTCCGCCCTGGGGCTGCAAGAAACAAAGGTAAATTGAGATAATTAATAATGTATTTCTGGAGGAGGATTGGGAAAGCGTGCCCTGGGTGTTTAGAGCTGCGCTGGTCTGCTTTATTTTATCTTATTTTATTTTGCTCGGTGAGTGGAATGACTTGCAGTGACTGCATTAATTCATTCAAGGCACTGAGCTGGAGCAATGCTTGTCTATTGTTCACTTCTGTCTTCCAGAGAGACTTAACCCCCCAAAATGTCATATTTCCTCTCTCTCACTCCCCCCCCCCAAGTTCCGGCTTTTGGGTTTGCTTGTGATTTGTCGCCTGGGCCGGCAGGAAGGCCTTCAAAAAAAGGTTGGAGACATTTTATTTTTGAGACGGAGCACGTGTTTGGGGGCAAATGCTGGGATTTGGGGTCCGGGAGTGCCCTCCGCCTGCAGCGTACAAGGGGTGGGTTGCATTTTGGGGGGCGCAGAATCGACCCAAGGTCAGGTAAGCGGGTCTCTCTTCCTGGGATTGGGCGCCAAGGGCTCCTTCAGGTTGTCCCAAATTTGGAGGCTTGGCAAAGACTGGGCCAGTGTCTGTGAAGATTCTCAGTCATCCAGGTGAGCTTAACTGGAAGTTGAGTCATGGCTACTGGACTTCTTTTTTGAGAGATAGAAATGTTTCGCTGCTCATCCAAAGAGCTGCTTGTCTGACCCTGCACCGGTTGACAAGGCATTAATATATTTATATATTTATTTATATATTTATATATTTATTTATTTATTTATTTTAATAAAGAAGCAATAACAATAATACTCAGAGAAAACATAATAATAAAACTAAAAAAAATTAGGATTCATTGTGGTTTTTTGTGTCCTAGTGCTCCTCTTGTCTTAATGTTTTGATGGGAATGTTGTTTCTCGCGCCATGTTGTGAGGTGAACCTGGTCCCAAGCCTCCTTGGTGGCCAAACCTGCGTAAGAACCTTAGTGTCCGACTCAAGAAACAGTGCCCCCCCCGCCCCGCACCAGGATCCGTATCGGCCAGGCCAGTTTTAAGGTGGAGGGGTCCCGTGGCCCCGTGTTCTGCCACCGGAGTTGTCATTCACGGGTGCCTACCTGAGCATCGCAGGTATACCTGGGAAGCAGTGGTACCAACTGCATGTTCCACTTAACGGTGCTCCATTGGGAGAAGGAGGCGGTGAGCTTTTAAAAGATCCAAGGCAGCCTTGAGCCGCTCCAAAGTGGAAGGTCATGGTTGCATCTCTGTATGAGTTGCTGATCTGGCCTGGCGTCAGTTATCCGGCCATGCTTCGGAACTATTGTTGTTTTGTGAATACTGTAAACCACTCAAGAGTGGCCGGATGGGCGAGATACAGGGTATTTGCCCCGGTACAAGACTATATATTTGTCTAAAATTATAAGACTTAAAAAAAAAACCTGAGGAAGCAAGCTGAGGAGAGATCCGCGCAGTTGCAAAACTGTAATTTTGAGTTGGAAAAGTAGGGGACGTTTTATGCATGGGGGGGCATCTTATAGGTGATAAAAACACGGGTAAAGGTAATAAACAAACAAAAACAAACAAACTGTGTGAAATGGACACACACTCGTTGCAGAGATGGGGATTCGGGCTCAGAGGAGGTTGCCCGATGGGCGGGCCCGTCCTTCTGGAACTTGGCCTGTGATGGCCAGAACAGGGATTCATGCAGAGAGCCTTTACTTGCCCAGGGTGGATCGCTCCAGATGCTTTAATCGGGTTCTCGAGCAGTTCTGCTGGTGTGAGATTGAACTGTCTTAATTTAAAATTGTTCGCTGCTTGTTTCTTGTTATGACGGGCCGTATGTCCTAGAAGTGACCCCAGAAAGATCTTAACTGCTAACCGTCCTGCTGTCGATATAAGAAAGGTAGTACAGTAGGACCCCATACCCACTGATTCAGCTATCCACAGTTGTTTGGGGAGGAATTAAATAAGCAATTCAGCAGCTGTAAAGCAAGCTACTGTCACAAAACAGCAGCCGTAAAGCAAGCTACTGTCACAAAGCTGGTTTTCATTATCCATGGGAAGGCCTGGAACCAATCCCCAGTGGATACCGGGGTCCTACTGTAAATTGTGTTTATTGTCCACATTGATGCCTCGCTTGTCTCCCAGGGGGCCTCGGTGAGCGCATGGGCATCTCCCTCAGCTACTTTATGTGCACAACGAGCCTGCGAGGTAGGCCAAGGATAGAGAAAGAGGAGAGTGAGGGAAAGGCTGACCCAAGATTATGTAGTTATATCTCTTATCATCACTGGCAAGGAGGCACCGCTGGGCTCGAACCTTCCTTGTCTGGGAGGTGCTTTTTGTCAGAGGAACTTGAGGGAGAGTGCGCCCGTTAGAAAGCCTCGGAGGCCGGGTGAGGGTTTGAGAGATCCCTGCAGCATTGTCTTCCGGGAGAGGAGCATGGGCTTAGCTGTTGATAAAAAGAAGGTTCCCCCCGCACATGCATGTGTGCTAGTCGTGTCCGACTCTAGGGGGCGGTGCTCATCTCCGTAGTCAAGCTGAAGAGCCAGTGTTGTGCAAGTCCATGGCCACGTGGGCTGCGTGGCTGCAAGGAAACACTTTTTCCTTCCTGCTTTTTATGGTGGTACCTATTTATCTCCTTGCATTGACATGCTTTCGAACTGCTAGGTGGGCAGGAGCTGGGGTGATCAGCGGGAGCTCACTCCACCGCATGGCACCCAGGATTCGAACCGCCGAGTTGCCGACTTTGCAGCCGACAGTTTTCGGAGCCTTACTCCGCTGAGCCACCAATGCCCCATTTGTTGATACCCAGGCGTGAACCAGCACTTGGCTGGGTGGCGATGTGTGGATCAGGGGTGCTTGGTGGCTTTTCCTTCTAGGAGAGAAAGTAGGTCTCCAAATCTCAACCTTTTGGTCATCTCGCTGTTTATAAAGCAAAACCAGATGTTTTCCCACCATGGCCCATTCCTTGTCATTGCAGGGAGTTGAGTCTCAGTTGATACGCAGACAAAACCATGATATTTTATGATCAGGAAACTCAGTATGGCTGCTTGGATCCCTGGCTACGGAGCCAGAGGTGGGGGTGGCTGGACTTCCCCAGCTCAGCAGTTCAGAGGTGGTTATTACTGATCGGCTGGCGTTGTTGAGGTCAGGGAGAAAGAATCCACTTTCTCTTCTGGCCCAGATTAAATCGGAGTGAAACCGGTTTTCAGACCACTTTCAACATAGGTTGTGCTTGATGAGGTCCCTTGAAGAGGAGCCTGTGTCCTGCCATTTCCTGTTGGTCTTATAAAATAGATGACCCTTTCTGACATTTATATATTCCCTTTTGAAGAGTTGAAAAAGCTTTCGGTGTATGCTGTTGGCCTTGGGGCAGCACTCCTAAAAGGCAGGCTGGATTTATAATACATACATTGCAGATAGGCCCAAGACGAGATTAGCCTGCAGGTTGGAAAGATTCCTAAGTGTTGGGAGTTAAAGATTTTGTTGGTGGAGGAGGTTTAACTTTTTTCTCTCTCTGATTCCCATTTCATGAAAGGTTTGTCGTGGAAAAGCCTGCAAAAAAGCTCCTTTGAATTAGCCACCCTGCAGGGCAAAAATCCAGCATAGACTACCGCACTGGGTTGTACAGTGGGCAGCCCTTGGAGAGACCCCCCACTAACATTGGTTCAACGTGGGAAGGAAATTACAGTAGGACCCCAGTATCCGTTGGGGATTGGTTCAAGGCCTTCCCGTGGATAATGAAAACCGTGGATAAGAGAATGTAATGTAAGATTGTAAGACATTTCTTCCAGACCCGCAGTCATCTTGGTCGCCCTCCTCTGGACCTGTTCAAGATTATCAACATCCTTTTTAAATTGAGGCGCACAGAACTGGACACAGGACTCCAGGTGGGGTCTGACCAGAGCAGAATAGAGTGGTACTATCATGTCCCTTGCTCTAGACCAGTGGTGGCAAACCTTCAGAACTCCAGATATTTTGGACCACAACTCCTAGAATTTCAAGCCTGCGCTGCCAATGACAAAGGACTATGGGAGTTGCAGTCCAAAGCATCTGGAAGTGCCGAAGATTCACCCCCACTGCTCTAGACACGATGCTTCTGTTGATGCAACCAAGAATCGCATTGGCTTTCCTGGGTGCCGCATCACACTGCTGACTCATGTTCAATTTGTGGTCCACCAAGACTCCCAAATCCCTTTCACAGGTACTATTCTCCAGCCAGGTATCTCGCATCCTATATCTGTGCATTTTATTCTTTTTACCTAGATGTAGCACCCTACATTTCCCTCTGTTGAACCCCATTCTGTTAGCTTTGGCCCAGGACTCTTAATCTGTCAAGGTCCTTTTGGATTTTCATCCTGTCTTGTAGGGCAGTGATGGCAAACCTTTTAGAGATGGAGAGTACAAACTGTGATTCACCCCCCCTTTTTTTTTTGTAAAGTGCCAATACAGCAATTTAACCTGAACACAGGGAGCTGTGGAGGGACAATGCTGGGTGCCCACAGAAAGGGCTCCGAATGCCACCTTTGGCTCACATGCCATACGTTCGCCAATACTGCTCTAGGGATTAGCAAACTCACCCCCCCCCAAAAAAAATCAGGATGTTGTGACCAGCATTGGCTGTTTGTTTGTTGGAGAGACGATTTTAGGGACTGACATGAATGAGACCCTTGTAAATATACTGTATACAGTATATATTGGAAAGTTAAATATGTTTCGTTTCCTAACTTACCCTGTTCTTGATGTTAAAGCAGATGCTTATCAAAGAATAACTGAGGGAAGGTAGAACCTGGGAAAGGTGTTTAAATATTTATGTCTCTTGGTCGTTCTTGTAAGCTTCTCTATACATATTCTACCCTTCTGTTTGTCTGTCTGTCTAAATATAAGTACTAATGTGAATTATGAAATAGAGGGTAGATAGCAAAGAAAAGCTTGTGGGGAAAAAGATACAGTGTAGGACCCCTACAGATGCTGAAAAGCGTGGATAATAGCTAACAGTATAGGTGGCACAGTCTCTGGTTCCTTCTAGCGCTCAGTTCTGGTCACACCATATTTAGAAAATAAATAAATATATATACTGTGTGTGTGTGTATATATATATATAAAGATTTATTTCTTTTATTGTTAATATTTCCAGACCATGGATGAGTTAATCAGTGGATATTGATTCTCTGCGGATAAAGGGTTCCTACTGTACTTTATTTTTAGTACTTATCTAAAACTGCAGGTTGTCAGAGCCTGGTAAAGGTCTGCCCACCGTTTGCCTTCCTCCTGCTGTCACTTGGGCCTCATATTGGTAGGAAATAAAATGTTCCATTTTCCAGCATGTTGTTACAGGGATGTGAGCGTCAGTTACTTTCACTTGCCGTCCATGTCCTGTTTCTACAATTTTAAGTTGACTTCATGTTGCTTTCCCCTTCAATGTCTGCACCAAAAGTCTGCATTTTTGGTACCCCTCTCCCCCACATATCCACATTTTTCTCTGCATTTGGGGATGGTGTGTAATGGGTGTTCTCTATTTCAAGCAATTTCCACAAATGAATGTCTGGGTGTGATTTTCATGTAATGTACTTACTGTATGTTCCAGGGTGGATTTGATTTAAAGCATGATTTAAACCATCATGTCCTTTTTTTAAAAGGAATTTTTGGACGATTTAAACAAAAAAACTTTTAAAAATTGAAATCTGTGTGTGTGTGTGTTTATATCTATATCTATATCTATATCTATATCTATATCTATATCTATATCTATAGATATAGATATAGATATATAGATGTATATATATATTCATTGATTTTTTTTATCCATCCAGTTTGGTGCAGTTGCCCCAAATTGATGCATGTTATTAAGTATGTTGTTAAGCACTATTTGGATTCGAAAATGACATTGCAATATTCTTTGTTTCCTCTCAGCATCTGCTAGCTGAAAAGCAATGTGTTTTTGGTTCAAGGGATTAAAAAGAAATACGGGTTTCTTTCCCCAGTCTTCTAAATAAATATGGGCCTCATTGGGCATCTTTGCTTCTCTTAAAAGGAGTAGACTAAACTTTTTTAAAAGTGTGTGCTTTTAATTTTACCAGTGGCATACATATCTGAGAAATTCGGGTAGTAACGAAACATAGCTGAACCGGAATATAAAAAGAGATGTTTGTTGTGAGGGTAAACCTTGCTTTCAAAACCTTGTTTGGACATGATATTTGCTGGGTCTGTCTCAATATTTTAAGACGGTTCTTCGGTAACAACATAATGTTTTTTAAGGTGGGAGACAGGAAACCTTAGGAAGACTGCCTTTTAATTTTAGCAGGTTTGGGTTCAGAAATATATGTGTCCTGGGTGCGACTCATTAACTTTAAAAATTTTATTGATAAATTAGGATTTGTGTTTATTTATTTATTTTTACAACTTATATGCCGCCCACTACCCAAAGGTCTCTTGGCGGCTTACAATAAGGAACTAAAACAGTTAAAACATCAAATATCAATAAATAATTAAAACAACAACAAAAACCTTATACTAAAATCATCATACTGAAATTGCCATCAAAGGACCCACAGTCTATGTTGTATCAATTAAAAACTTCTGTTTGATTGTTACTTTGTTTCTAGACCTGACCGGTATGATACTGCTTTCTCAGTTCGGGTTGTGTTGTGTTTATTCAACACTATCCAAACAAGTTTGATCAAACAGTTCTTTTTTGATGGCAAATACTATGTGATCTAGCAGTAGAAACAGGTCTACAAAAATCCTAAAAATTCATGCATCGTGCCTCCCCTGCTTAAAATCCCATTGGTGGTCCTTACTCAAAAGGAAGACCTGTTTGGGATGCCCATCGCTGCCACTTGAGATGCCAAGTGCAAACCCCAAAGCAGGGCTGGTTTTATAGCCCCGGAGACCCACCGGCAATATGTGGTGGGTGTGAAATCCCACAAGATTTTGAGGCTATAAAGCAGTGGTGGTGAACCTTCAGTACTCCAGATGTTTTGGACCACAACTCCCAGAATTCCGAGCCTAGATTGCCAATGACCAAGGACTGTGGGAGATCCAGGAAGCTGGACTAGATGGGCCATTGGCCTGGTCCAGCAGGGCTCTTCTTGTGTTCTTATGTTCTTATGTGGTCTGAAACATCTGGAGGGCCGAAGGTTCGCCACCAATGCCATAAAGTGAGGCTGCTTTCTGTTCCAGAAGGCTCTCCTGGACCTTGCAAAGAGGAGATCCTGCAAGACTCTCCAGACCTCTTGAGTAGAATCAGGAAGGGCTTGCCCTGTTGGCTTTGTTGTTGAAATACAGGCGCCCGTCACAGCTTACGATTTGGTCTCTGGGCCCACCAACACTCCTCCACCAGGTTTTCTATTAGGTATTTCAGGGTCTTTTTGTAAACTCATTTTGCAGGTTTAAAATCAGAAGCAGAGAGAGAGAGTTGGGGTTCAGAACCTTGCAGGAGATTTCTAAGGAATGGGTAGTAGACCACCTGAGTTCTACAGACCAAGGGCCCCATCTAGTTGAAGGCAGCTCCCTGAAGATGTATGGATGCTCCAAAGTCCATTTTAAGACCCTGGAAAACCTCCTTGTTCTATAAATTGCTGGCAACCAAGATCAAAAACCTTTTTTCTCCCTGGGTCCTGAGCATGCCTCATCCGTCTGCACTCTGCACAGTAGAGGAGGAAGAGGTGTTCTGTTGCCCCTCTGCATGAGGCATGGCCAGGGTAGGGATGTAATTTCCACACAGCTGGCTTCCTGAATCAAGCGTCTCCATGATCTACTCCGTGCAGGAATGTGGCTGTGTGTGGGCCCAATAGCTTAGAAGCCAGTCTAGAACAATATATCATTCGGGGGTGCAGCAGCCACCCTCCTTGGTGGCCTTGGGTATTGCTGGTGATTTTATTCCCTGCACTTGGAGGCACTGCTTTCAACCCAGAACAAAAGAATAGGATGAGAAACACAGCAGCGGGCAGTGGTGGGAAAGAGCATCCCAAGACTGTGTCTGCCATAAAGCAGCTGCAGGAGGCAGAGGAAGGAGAATCAGAGGACCGTGCATGCTATCTGTGGACAAACTGCAAGACATCATGGCAGAATGTAGAGTAACCATACTCCTTGGGTCCTTTGGGGGAGAAAGGCAGAATAGAAATATTTTAAACAATAGCAGTAGAATCAGGAGTAGAACCAGCGGTTCCAAAAGAATCTTAAATTTTTGCAACTTCAGTCTTTATTGAAAGCAAATACAGTGGTACTTCTGCTTATGAGTTGAATCCGTTTGGAACATATGCTCATTAGTCGAACAACTCGTAAGTAGAGCAGTCGTATCTAAAAAATAAAAAAATAAACTTAAAAAATTGTAAGTAGAGCAGACCGCATCTAAAGTTTGTAAGGCAGCAGTTAAAACACCAACAGTTTTCCGCTCATAAGTTGAATCGCTCGTAAGTAGAGGTACCACTGTGCAGCCTAAGCCAAAGTGAACTTTGAAGAAACATGTTCAAAACTCATCTTGCACATGGTTCACTTAATATTTTGGGGTTATTGAAATAGATGCATCTTTAGGCGGCTGCAGGTAAATCCAGGTTGGTTTCAGATAGAGTTGTGCAGTGGATGGTTGTGCCTTGAATTCTCCATTGCAGACGGTTAGGGGCTCGGCCGAGTGGCAGTTCCACAGGTACCCTGCAGAGCGGGGGGGGGGGGCAGGATGCTAGAACGTGGCTGCCGAATCGGCACTTGGCATTAAGGAAATTGTGCAAACCTTGATGGCCAGTTTGCAGCTCATCAAGAAGACGTAAGCTTCACTCTTGGGCTTGTGAGCTTTAATGGTTTGCTTTGTTCTCCATTCTGCATTGCTGTAGGCCAAGAAAGTTCCGGTGGCGTTCCTGGGGGGCCAGGAGGGCAGGAAGGCCACCAGCACCTCATCTGTGAGAGCTGGTCTGCCACCAAGATGTATACAATTTCCCTTACATAGCCATGAATCAACCTTAGGATTCCACCTGTTGAAGATGAAACCAGTTTTGTTTAATTTTGGATTGTAGGAAGACATTTATTTATGGTTGTTATATTTTTAAAAGATGCTTTAGGCTTCCTTCTCTTGTGATCTGTAGTTCAGCCGATTGAGTACTTTCTGTACAATGTCTCCCAAGATCTGGTAGGTTAAAGCTTTGTTCAAATGAGATCAGATGGCTAAAACGTCCAATGTAGATGTACTTGTAGGTCCAGAAAAAACCCACCTGCACACAAAAAAAGCTGAGATGTGAAAATCTAAACCACCCCCTTCCTGTCTGTTAAGATCCCAAGCTTTGTCTCATTTAATCGGAATGGTGGTTTCCCTTAGCAGTGACTCCAGTTTCAGAGGGGCTGTGAATCCGCTCCAGGTTTCAGTTAGTGCCTTACAGGAGTTGTCCAAGATTCTGAACCAGTGTTAGGGAAGGGGTTCTGCACCTTGTCTGTTTTAGCCCTTTTGAGTTATAGAGCAAACCCTGGAGTGGATTTGCAACATCTACAGAATTGGAGTCAACCACCATCACTCAATAAAGGTGATTTTAGCGTTTCTCACCCAATTTGTTTTTCAGTAACTTAGCGATCTCTTGACAGGTTATCTGCCCCTTTTCTAGTCTTGATGAGATGTTTCTAAGCTACACATGCTTTCATCTTACCTCCTATTCCTCCAGAAGATGTTAGGAAGCAGCCGGAGAGTTGTCTCTTGATATTATACTTGTTCTGAAAACAACAACAACTATGGAATCAGTCTTTTTCTTTTTTAGCTGTTTCTAATCGTGGT
>JAHTLZ010000309.1:1349688-1375089 GCA_023846285.1 Phrynocephalus versicolor | reverse complement strand
CATCTTGAAAAGCATTAAGTCAGCAAGTATACAACTAACTTCACAAGCTATAAGCAAATACAGTGGTACCTTGTATAAAGGAATTAATTCATTCCAAATGAAATTCTGTTAAGCAATTTTTCCTTTATACAAATTTCCCATAGGAATGCATTAAAAATGGAGTAATCCCTAATCACGACCATTTTTATGTTGTATGAATTTGCCCCATAGGTGATTCTGTTGAGCAAATTTCCCCTATCTCCGGACTTGTTTATGTTGTACAGACTTTGTGTTATACAAACCATTTGTTGTATGAGGGTTCACTGTAGTCATAACAAGCTAGCAGCGCGGAATATAGTTAGGTACCAGGGGTCAGTTATGTCACGGGATATCTGGAAGCTTCGAGCAAGAAGACGAGAGGACTGATTATGCTTAGAATCACTTTGAGCAATGGAGCTCACCTCAGTTAGGTAAAGTAGGAAAAGTTAGCTTAGGAGAAATCTTGAATGTAATCTAAGGATGGCTTAGGTTTATTATTTTTAGGGAAATAAAACTATGATTGAGATATGTTTAGGTTTTGATACTTTTTGATACTTCTTTGTATTCTTACTTTTGCATCTTAAGAATAGAAAATAAAATGCAACTTTTGAAAGGTTAACGTGGCCTCTTGTTTTGAAAAGAACCCAAGAGTCAATCAGAAGGTGAAGATGTTTTGGAGGATTTTGTCTCAGAGATAAAGGAATTCTCTTCACTTTTGAACTCGGCCGGTGCAACCCCTTTTGATTTACCGTGCACCCCCACCAAGTGCAGATAAACTTTTCCTTTTTGCAGGAGGTCACTGTGTTTCAGAGATAGGCTGCTGTTGTCAGTGGAGGCTCAGGAGCAGTCACGGGCAACTCATGGTGCCAGAGAGGCTGGTGCTGCATGAAGTTTGGTTTTGGTTTTCTGTTATTTTCCCCCCCCTCCAGTTCAAGCACCAGGTCCGGTTGCCTTTTGCTTCTCCCAGCCGTTTTTCCACATCTCCGTTTGTGGAATGAAAAGTTTCGTGTTTTGGTTTCTCAGTTCTGGCCTCCAGCCCCCTTACATCTTGGGTCCGTATTTTTGTTCATTTTGTATTTTTGGAGGGATGCGACTCCCCCCCTTCCCTTCTTCCACTCCTAAGCGGCTTGCCAGATTTTGTACAGTTTCTTCTGCCTTTCAGAAGGGCTCCCCGTATGAAGGTTCAATCACTCCTGCGAATAATGTTTAAGTTAGGGCCTTTTCACACGACCCCTAAGATCCACTGGCCACTTAAATTCGGACCAGAGATCTTAGGGGTTTGTTGCTCTTCCTTCCTCCCCACCACTCCGCACCTGTCTGCTGAGGGGAGGGAGGAAGAAAGTGGGGAAAAAATGCAGACTCACCTCTGAGAAGCTGCCGGACCTCCTGGTGCTGATTCCTTCTCTTTTGTTTGCTTTTTTTTCCTCCCGCCCCTTCTCTTAAAGGGGCGGGAGGCAAACAAACAAACAAACAAACAAACAGAAGCCAGGAGAGCCCCGCACTGACCATATTAAATCCGGACCTGGCGATTTTCACCCTCCTCCAGCAGGTACAAGAAAAGTACACTGGGATGCGCTTAGGTGGGTGTGGTCGCACTTAATTTCCTGCAAACTCCGGAGCTGGTGGGGAAACCATTGTAAGCTCCGGAGCTTGCAGCCATTTGCTGCGGCGTTTAGGGGTCGTGTACAAAGGCTCTTAGACTCTGCTGGCATTTAGGGTCTCGTTCCTTTTTTGCCTTTTGGTCTTGCCTGTTCCGGGAGGCTGACCTCAGGGCAGCATAAGTGCTGCTATGATGGTCAACTTTTTGATTTAGAAAGAGAGCAAGTGAGAGAAAGGGGGGTTGTTTTTTTTCTTTTTAAACCTTTTGGTCATTCAGTGTTTCTTTTGGAAGTCTTTTAATACCTCCAACAGGGCATGGAAGTGCTGCTTGAGATGCCCAAGTATTATCTTGGTGAAGTTTTCTTGGCGATGTTAAGAAAATCCCTCTGTGTTTTCCCACCTTGAGGAGGTGAATGCAGGGCGTGATGGGTAAAGCTGAGGAGCCAGTGTTTTCCGCTCCAAACAAAATACGGGGACGGTATGTGTGCTACAGGGGTGGGGGTGGAAGAGAATATTTTAAGATTATGCCACAACAAAAATAGGCGTGTTGGGACAGTCAAGATTCTTGGCAAGGCTGAAAGCGTGTTTTTTTTAAGGTGAGTATTTTAGTTTAGTTTTAGGTATTTTTAGTTTAATAATTGTTTTATTTTATACACACATTCGAAGCCTTTGCTGCGAGACCCAGCAGCGTTTCCTGGGGGAAAATGTCTTTAAACAGCACCCCACACCAGCAGAAAGGGAACAGCGAAATCAGAGTGGGAAAACACATCAATTCCCATAAGAATCCTCTCTCTCTCTCTCTCTCTCTCTCTCTCTCTCTCTCTCTCGTGTTTTCAGAGCAGAACCCAAGTTGTCGGCCCTTAGAGTTAGTGGAGTGGAGGATTTTTTCTGGTTCAATCCCAAAAAGTCAAATACTGGCTTGTGCATTTTCCACAGGTAAAATTAGGTGAAGTTTGGAGGAGGGCTCCGTATCCCGCAAGGGGTTAGCTGGTGACAGCTCCATTATTTATTTAACGTTCTCCTCTGCCAACCATGGATAACTGAGGGCCTTTTCACACGACCCCTAAGATCCACTGGCCACTTAAATTCGGACCAGAGATCTTGGGGGTTTGTTGCTCTTCCTGCGTCCCCACCCCTCCGCACTTCCTTGCTCCTGTCTGCGTGAGTGGAGGGAGAAACAAAGAGAGGAAAAAATGCAGGCTCACCTCCGAAGCCACCCGGAGCCCCGTCGTCATCCTGATTCCTTCTCTTAAAGGGGCGGGAGGCAAAAAAAAAAAAAACAGAAGCAAGGAGAGCCCGGCACTCACGAGATTACATCCGGATCTGGGGATTTTCACCCTCCGAGAGCAGGTACCTGAAAAGTGCGCTGGGATGCGCTTAGGTGGGCGTGGTCGCACTTAATTTTCTGCAAACTCCGGAGCTGGTGGGGAAACAATTGTAAGCTCCGGAGCTGGCAGCCATTTGCAGCGGAGTTTAGGAGTCGTGTACAAATACCCTGAATCAGTGGATATTGGGGATCCTACTGCATCAGGAAAAATTTCCTGACTGTTAGGGTAGTACAACAATGGAAGCATTGATCCTTGGAAGTGGTGATAACTCCAGCGCGGGAGGCGTTCAAGAGAGAAAAATTGGGCAACCATCTGTCCGATCGGCTTGGATTGGGGGCAAGGGTGTTGGGCTTGATGGCCCCTTCTGACTCAGTGATTCCATAAAGGGTAGGTTTTGTATGATGTAGAGCAGTGGTTCTCAACCTGTGGGTCCCCAGATGTTCTTGGACTGCAACTCCCAGAAGCCTCCGCCACTCGCTGTGCTGGAAGGGGGTTTCTGGGAGTTGCAGTCCAAGAACATCTGGGGACCCACAGGTTGAGAAGCATTGATGTAGAGTTTCAAGTTTGTTTTTCTTGATGTCTATATTTCATTTGGAGAGAAGGTGAAATGAAGGAGAATTTAGAAACCTAAATTTACCATTACAGTATTCACCTGTTGGGTGTTTGGCATTCCAGCCACAAGCCTTTGTAGATACATGCCAATATCCGAATGAAATGCACTGCGCCACCTCAGACTGGAGTTTTGCACATCCCTTTTGGATGCTGCTCTCAGAATCTTTTGGGGGTGGGGTGGGGTGGAATCTGATTTTAGCAAAATTCTACTAGGTGTATGGGGTACCTCTACTTATGAATTTAATCCATTCTGAATGCATGCTCTTAAGTCGAACAACTCTTAAGTAGAGGAGCCCTATCTGAAAAACCAAAATAAATAAATAAATAAATTGAAAAATAAATCTGTACGTAGAAGAGACCGCATCAAAAATTTGTAAGGCAGTAGTTAAAACGCCAAACGTCTTCTGCTCTTAAGTCGAATGAGATCTTCTTTTAGGAAGGGGGCAAGGCCACATTATAAGGTCTCCATGCCTGGTTGTACAGCCTTTTTTCTTCTTTTTATTGGCATTGCATTGGGTGTCAAATGTCATGAGGACTAGTACTACTTTATTTTACTCTGGCCCTGTCTCATTTGGATTCCTGTCTAGGAATGTAGATCCTTGATTTGCCCTCACCTTCCAGGTAGAGGTTGGCCGTGATAGAAAGTTGGACTAGAAATGCAGCGACAAACATATCCAGCCATGATGGATATGAACAACATTCTTCTCATTCCTTCTCTGATTCTCATTATGGAGCCGAAAGAGTCTGGCTTACTCTGTGTGATTGAGTCCTGCGATTTCCTTGTCTTGATTCATTTGCCTTTGCAGTTCTTCGTTTGTCACCCTCTTGAGACAAGAAATGCTTACCGTTCTGTGATAAATCTGCATTCCAAATGCTGCTTGTTTTATATGCATTAGGACTCCCTTATCTGTAGAATCACTATCCGCTGCTTTGGTCTGAAAATATTTTTTTTAAAAACGTGAAAGGAAAACATCTAGAAATACACATTTCTAAAGATGCAGTTACCAGAAGCGCCCACAAGAGGGAGACAGAGACCACACAGATAGATGCGTCTAGCATTTGCTAAAGAAATATATTCCCACGATATCAGAACTGGCCTAGAGAAAGCCGGAGACGGTGCTTATGCATAGCTGTTAATGAAATAGCATGTTAATATTTACAGCATCCGTGCAGAAATGGGGTTACAGGGTCCCGTCGCCTGTGTTAAGAGCCACGTTTCCATGCCATGCAGTAGAAGAGAGAATTAAAGGATCCATTGTACAGTACAGACGCTCAAAAGCTCAATTTAAATTAAAAAATGAGTTGAATTACGTTGCCTTGGCCATCTTAATATTTTTCCAGTTTTCCTTTTCTCACTGCACAAAGGTTTTCATTAAAAAGTTCCCCTGGGAAGTCCGTTTGGGAGGTGCCGAATGGCAGAGACTCGGGCGTGTGCCACATTTATAGGTGCAGTTGTGGGTTTCTGATCTGGGTTTGTCTGGAAGGTGGGTGGAGGGGGTGCCTCCGAACTGTGAGTCAAAGCTCCCTTTCACCTCCCCACCCCCTTCCCCCCACCCCCCTTTCAAGTTGCTTTCTGTCTCAGCCTTCTCCGGTGGTTGGAAGCAAAGGGTGTGGAATTGGACACTACTTAATTAGATCAGTCCATTAATTGGGCAACACAAGATGCTGGACTGCAATGCTAGCCCATTTTTAAAAAAATCAGTATCCTCTTTTTCTCATTTTCTAATTGGTAGTTTATAGTTAGCTTGAGAGTGCAACAGGATCAGAAGCTGATTGGGAAACCAACAGAATTAAACTTTTTAGAACATTGGGAAGGCTTTTTTTCTCAGTCCCGCCACCCTCTGATGGAGGGGGCCTTCTCTGTGTCTGCTCCTAGTCTGTGGAACTCCCTCCCACTGGAGGCCCAACTGGCCTCATCTTTGCTGTCCTTCCTCAAGGAAGCAAAGGTCTTTTTCTTCAGGTCAACTTTCCCTTAATGACTGGCAGCGTGAGTGGGTTCTTCAAATGGATCTGCGTGCCTTACAGCTTTGAATGTGTTTTGGTGTGGCTTATGTGTTTTAATATGGCATTTGTTTTATTTGTTTGTTTTTATTTGTATACACCTCTTGGTTGGTTTTAACATCGCTTCTTATTGCACCTTGGGTCATTTTAAGAAGAAAGCTGAGGTAAACATACTTAAAATAAACAAATGGGTGGATGTTGAAGGTAAGAGAGGCCTCCCTCACTCCAATGGGGGTGAAAATGCCAAACTTAAAATGAGCTAGGTCTGAGATGTGGTGGAAACAGTTGAGACAAAAGATCTGTTAAGAGTTTGAGTCTTTCTGTGCAGACCCGCAGGAGGCTTTGAAGCGAAGACGCAACGGAGGCATGCGTGCCGTCTCGAAAAACCCTTTTTGAGTGTGGCCTTAGCCTGTGAAGGTGTTACTACAGGGTCATGTTGTTTTCGTAACACCCGCCCTTGTCCGCTGCATCAAAATCCATTTCTCGTTTTGGTCTGATCACTTCTTTCCTATCTCCGGCTTAAGTGCTTTCTGTTCAAAACCAAAATTATCTTATCAAAATTAATACAGTGGTACCTCGGTTTACGAGTTCCTTGGTTTGCAAGGTGTTCGTTTTGCAATCATAGCCTGGCTCACCTCTTCCTCCTCCTCCTCCTCCTCCTCTTCCTCCTCTTACGCCAAAGCAAACGTTCCCATAGGAAATTTTCGAAGCTTTTTGCTCCTGGCCAAATGAGGAGGAATTAAAGAACCTCTTAATGAGGGTGAAAGAGGAGAGTGAAAAAAATGGGCTGAAGCTCAACATTAAAAAAACTAAGAATCATGGCCACCGGTCCCATCACCTCCTGGCAAATAGAAGGGGAAGGAATGGAGGCAATGACAGAGTTTATTTTCTTGGGCTCCTTGATCTCTGCAGATGGCGACTGCAGCAACGAAATAAAAAGACGCCTGCTTCTTGGGAGGAAAGCAATGGCAAACTTAGATAGCATCCTAAAGAACAGAGACATCACTTTGCCAACTAAGGTCAGAATAGTCAAAGCTATGGTTTTTTTCCAGTAGTGATGTATGGAAGTGAAAGCTGGACTATAAAGAAGGCTGATTGCCGCAGAATTGATGCGTTTGAGCTGTGGTGCTGGAGGAGAGTCTTGAGAGTCCCCTGGACTGCAAGGAGATCAAACCTATCCATCCTGAAAGAAATCAACCCAGAATGTTCACTGGAAGGACAGATTTTGAAGCTGAGGCTCCAGTACTTTGGCCACCTCATGAGGAGAGAGGAGTCCTTGGAAAAGTCCCTGATGTTGGGAAAGATTGAAGGCAAAAGGAAAAGAGGATGGCAGAGAATGAGATGGTTGGACGGTGTCATCGATGCAACCAATATGGAGTTGACAAAACTCCAGGAGGCGGTGGAAGATAGGAAGGCCTGGCGAGCTCTGGTCCATGGGGTCACGAAGAGTCGGACACGACTGAATGACTGAACAACAACAAAGCAAATGTCCCCGTAGGAAATTATGGAAACTTTGCCCCAGAACGAATCACCTGAGTTCCCATTGTTTCTTATGGGGGAAACTTGCTTTGATATATGAGTACAGTGGTACCTTATATAAAGGAATTAATTTGTTCCAAATGAAATTATGTTAAGCAAACTTTCTTTTATACAAATTTCCCATAGGAATGCATTTAAAACGGAGTAATCCCTGATCGTGACCATTTTTATGTTGTACGAATTTGCCCCGTAGACGATTCTCTTAAACAAATTTTCCCTATCTCCGGAATTTTTATGTTGTACTGATTTTATGTTATACAAGCTGTTTGTTATACGAGGGTCCACTCGTATTTTGCTTTATGAGCATGCTTCTGGAACGGATTATCCTCGTGAATCAAGGTACCACCGTAATGCGATTAAAAAGTTATGGACCATCTGGTTCAGTGAAGACTCATGGTGCCTAAGTTTTTAGGGATGTTAACCCGTTTCTTCAGGGTTGGTTTGTTTTTAATCTGAACAAGTGGGCAGTCATTTTGGGAAGGTTTATGTCAAATGAATCTTGTTTTTCTTAGAGATAACCCCTCCCCCCAAACCATATTAATTGGTTCTGGAACGTGACACTTAACATGGCTGATTTCCTGGAAATTGTGATGTATCGGGTACTGTTACTCTGTAACCAAATTCATCCCCCCCTTTGGGTTTGTTTAATTATTTATAGACAAAGTATATAAATCAGGGTACTTGTATTGATAAATCTTTTGGTTCAGAAGGCTTCGAAGCAACGCAGAACGACAACGCAACAGGGAAACTAGAAGCAAAGGCTTTCAAAAATAAATCCATAGGTTTGAAACCGGTGTGTAAAGTTTTTTAAACATGTAAGAAAGTGTTGAAATTTCCACAGATCAGGTGCCACTGCAGAAAAGGACCCGAAGCAAACAGTTAGGGACCTACTGGATTCCTGGATAATGGCTTCCTTCCAACTGAAGGAGAATATTTAGATCTGCAGTGGTCAAGTTGGTATATAGGCCCCCAGAAAGACATTTGATGAGTGTTTATCTATATGTGTATATGGAGCTCATTTGAGAATTATCATTTAATAGATTCATTGGGTTGACCAAGGGGCAACATTAATTCTGGGAATCTACTGTATTAAGGATGAATTACTAGATTCTGGTCTCTGTCGAAGTAAAGAGATTTCCTAGCCGATGACAACTGAAAAAGACTGCAGAGCCGACATCAATGTATATCATCTCCTTTATGTCCTTTGGTCTTCTGATCAGGTTCTGATCAGCCTTTGCTTTGGTCTTCTTGTGTACTGAGCCTTGATTCTTTGCTGCAGTGTAAAGTTTGCTGGTCTTGTACGTGAAGGATTGTAGCTAGACTAGAATGGTGTGGTGTATTTGTGTCTCTCTTAGTTACTTGCATACGGTGGCACCAGCATCCGCAGAGTCACTTAATCCGCTTAAAATATTAAGTAAACACACACACACAAATATGGTATTGATACGTATTTCCATGGTATATTTGCCAGAACTAGCCACTAGAGAAAACAAGAAACAATGCAATGTATGGGGTTTGCTATATCCGCATGTTTCAGGATCTGCGGTGTGTGTGTGTGTGTTTAGGAAGTGATCACCCCTGGATGCTGCAGTCCTGGTGTACTTGGATTGCTCTCTTTTTTATGGTCAAGATTAGCATTGCTCTGATATTTTTAAAGGCTGATCTTTTTTGGTTTGCTGGCCAGAATCCTTTATTTTTTTTACATGTTTATTTCAGTAGGTGGTGCTTGTGACTAACTGATGAGGTGCCCAAGATGGAATCCGGCGCCTTGTCAGTTAGCGACGGGCAAATGATACAAGCTACCAGTAGGATTCTGGTGTTATTTCTTTATTTATATCCTCCTGTGTTTTTTTTTACCCCAGTTGTTCTCAGAGGGCCTCTTCCATGTGATAATCAATTCTTCTTTTTCTTCTCGTCCTTCCTCCCCAGGATGGCGGAACCCCGTTTTAACAACCCGTACTTTTGGCCGCCTCCTCCCGCCATGCCCAGCCAGGTGAGTCCCTGTCCTCAGAGTCCTTGGAATCCACCGGGCCTCTCGGAAGAAAACAGCATTGACTGGGGCTTCTGGGTGCCTGGAACACGTAGGAACTCCAAAGGCTGCCTTATGCCAAGTCAGCCAACTCAGTACGGCTCCTGCAGAACTATTTTGGACATGTTATGTGCTGCGACGTTAAGCTCACCTTGAATGATCAGCTGGAACAATCTGTACTTTTGGTTTCTTACTGTCTAGGCCAGGCATGCCCAAACTTCAGCTCTCCTGATGTTTTGTGCCATGACTCCCAGAATTTCAAGCCTGTATTTCCAATGGCAAAGGACTGTGGGAGTTGTGGCCCAAAACATCTGGAGGGCCGAAGTTTGGACATGCCTGGCCTAGGCCAAAATCTGTAGGATTGGTGGGAGCTTTTGTTGTTGTAGTTTGGTTAGTTGTGGGGTTTTGTGGTTGTTGTTGTTTTATTTTTGTTTGTTTGTACAATTTGTGGGTTTTATGATTTCTTCTTCTTTATTCACTTGCCTTAGTATCTCTTGGTTGGTCATTCTCTCAACCCAGGAAATTCTTAACGTCTTGTGAAAAATCTATATTTCAGAAGCTTCTGTCTTTTTTTTTTAATGGTACTTTTGCTTCTTTGTGGCAGTTTGTACACTGCGTCCCCATCAATCGCTATATCAGACCACCTTGTGAGAAATTTGTCTCATGGCTCCTTTTAACTGTACAGTGGGATCCCCTTATCGGGGGTGGTGGAATTGGTTCTGGGGGCCCTGTGGATATGGAAACCTGCTGATAATAGCAAATGCTAACTATATAGTATAGTAAAAAGGAGGGGGGATCCAGAATTTTTTAAACATGCATTACAAGAACTGGCCACTCGAGGGGGCAGATACCGTGCTGCTATGTATAGTATTTTCAGCCTGCAGAAAAGTGAATACTGAATCTGCGGATATGGGGGTCCTATTGTATTTCCCTCCCTCTTCATTGTAAACCTCCTAGACACTGTGGAAGTGCTTGGGCTGCTTATTTAAGATGGTTTCCTTCTTTGCTGGAGTTGTATTCTATTCTCCCTGGGGAGGGGGAATCCAGATTCTTATCTTTATTTGCAAGAGGTGAGACACGTTTTGTTTATGATTGACTCTAGATGTTACTCTAGAATATCTGGAGGTATGTATATCTGTGCTTCTGGACTATAATTCCCAGAATCCCCCAGTCAGCCCTGACTAGTGACATCCAGTAACTGTTCTTTTAAATTTCTCATTCCGTGGATCAGGCACAATATTGAGATTTTCTATGAAAATTTGGGGAATTTCTTCATCTTATCTCATTCCTTCTAGTACTTCTAGATCGGTCAGCCGTTCGATCTCGGGAGCGTCGTGCTGTAAACCTGTGCCCCAAAGACATCTCTCGTGGCTGCCTGGGGAATTCTGGGACTTGCTAGTCCATCAATGCAGATGGGTTGCCATCTGCTCACAGGCCCATCCCTTTAGACGCAGTGGTTCTCAACCTGTGGGTCCCCGGATGTTCCTGGACTGCAACTCCCAGAAGCCTCCACCACTCGCTGTGCTGAAAGGGATTTCTGGGAGTTGCAGTCCAGGAACATCTGGGGACCCACAAGTTGAGAACCCCTGCTTTAGAGGGATTGTGGAGGCAAGAGAGATAACTTTTGTTATGGCTGGGCTCTCTTCTCTCCCTGCTCTGCTTGCGTTGATAACTCTCAACTTCTCCCCCCCCCGTACACCGACCCTGCGAAGCTGGACAACTTGGTTCTGATCAACAAAATCAAGGAGCAACTGATGGCCGAGAAGATCCGCCCGCCCCACCTGCCCCCGACCTCCGTGTCTTCCCAGCAGCCTTTGCTGGTGCCGCCCTCCCCAGCCGAGGGCAGCCAGCCCATCATGTCTATCCCTAAACTGCAGCAGGTCCCCGGGCTGCACCCCCAGGCGGTCCCGCAACCTGACGTCGCCCTGCACGCCCGCCCAGCCACCAGCACCGTCACAGGTATGCAGCTCGGGCCGGAGGAGTTCACATGTCGTGGAAGAGCTAACCTGCAGGCGGGTGGGGGAGAGTCAAGTTCCTGGTCCTCATCGTTCACTTGGTTCAGTTCCCTGGTGAGTCATGACAAGCCATGGTCTGCGTTAACCAAGGTTTGTTCCTAAGACGGTAATACCTCGCATGGCACTGCAGTGTTATAGCACTGGTTAGCTAAGGTGCTTGTGCCGAGATGTACGTTTTGCGGTGCTTAATAGTGGCCCAATCTCCCGGCAACTTTGCCCCATCTGCTCACTTTGTGTAAACTGTAGACAAGCTACAGTTTTAGATCTGGAACTCATGACGGGGAAAGCTTTGTAGAAACAACCTCTACTTTCTGTAACACTGTGGTGGAACTGCATTACTGCAGTCTAGGTTCTGCTCATGACCTGAATTTGATGCTGGTGGGCTCAAGTAGCCATATCAAAGTCAACTCGATCTTCCATCCTTCTGAGGTGGGTAAACTGAGTACCCACCTCAATTGGGGGGGGGAGAACAATGTGTGGCCTGCATAATTAAATTTCATACCCCTCCAAAGAGAGCTTTAGCCACTGTGGGGCGGTCTATAAACAGCGCCTTTTGCTTTTATACCATCACAGTGATGCTACAATATTTTATTTTATTTTTAGAGTATTTTTTTACCCTGCCTTTCTCCTTGGAAAAGGACCCAAGGCGGCTTACAGTAATGAGGGACATTGTACAGTCCAGTACAATTAAGACATATTCAAGTATGGAGAATAGGGAACTGAGGGACATCTCACCATTAGAAACTCTGTGGGTAAGACGATCAGGCCACAAGGATGGTCTAACAGTAGGCATAGGCTATCGGCCTCCGACCCCTGCCCCTGACGGAGACTGGCAGTGGCAGATTGTTGTAAATGAGGCTTCCAGTAAGGGAAGCCTGGTTATAATGGGGGACTTCAATTACCCTCACATAGACTGGGTGGACTGTTGTTCAGCACACGATAAAGAGATAAAGTTCCTAGATATGCTAAATAATTGTTCTCTGGAGCAGATGGTTGAAGACCCAACTAGAAGTGCAAGAATCCTTGACTTGATCCTGAGTTATGCACAGGATCTGCTGCAAAAAAAGTGTTTTCAAAATACACTTTTCTGCTATGGCACTTGATTTTACCTTCCTTGGCAGCTGCAAAGGCCAGAACAGAAATGTTAGAAAGCCTTTGGATTCTGAGTTCAAGTCTTGGGTCCCCAAGTCTGTAAAGGTAAAGGTAAAGGTTCTCCCCGCACATGCGAGCTAGTCGTGTCCAACTCTAGGGGCGTTGCTCATCTCCATTGTGCAAGTCTGTGGCCACGTGGCCGGCATGGCTGCACGGAACACTGTTTACCTTCTCTCTTTTTACAGCGGTAACTATTTATTTACATGCATTTGCATGCTTTTGAACTGCTAGGTCGGCAGGAGCTGGGGTTAACAGTGGGAGCTCGCTCTGCTGCGTGGCACCCGGGATTCGAACCGCCAAGCTGCCGACTTTGCAGCCAACCGTTTCAGCCCTCTAGTCTGCTGAGCCAGCCACCCCCCCCCCCAAAAAAAAAAGTCTGAGTCCCTATTCAAAAGAAACTTTGCCCCTCCCCTTGAAAAAGAAAGGAGAGGCCAGGTTTCAAATTTCAAAAAAAGTGAGTTTGAGTCGAACTACTGGCGTGACTTAAGTCCAGTTCAATAGTTTATCCTGAGTTCCCCTCCCTGGCACAAAGTGGCTTCCAGGTCCCAAGAAAATAAAGGATCAGAAAAGAAAATGGAATGAAAGGAGAATTCCTGCCTTTGAAGGTGACACGCTTGGAAGGCACGATCCTCTTTCTCTTCGGAGGAAGGAGATACATACGTGGACTTACTAGTTATTAACTTATTGGCTTAACTAACGATTCTGATGCTTCCCAGTTTCATGTTTCGATGATTGGGTCAAGGTTTTCTGCTCACCTTTTCCTCGTCCATTCCAGGTTTAGGGCTGGGCTCCCGGGCGCCGGCCGTCAGCACCTCTGAATCCAGCGCCGGGACGGGGACCAGCACCCCTTCCACGCCCACCCCCACCAGCCAGGGGCGCCTCATTGCCTCCTCGCCCACCCTCATTTCGGGGATCACCAGCCCGCCACTCCTGGACTCCATCAAGACCATCCAAAGCCACAGCTTGCTGGGGGGGCCCAAGTCAGAGCGGGGCCGCAAGAAGATCAAGGCGGAGAACCCGTCGGGACCCCCGGTCTTGGTCGTGCCCTACCCCATCCTGGCCTCGGGCGACATCGGGAAAGAAGGCAAGACATACCGGTGAGTCCGGAAACGAGTGCCTGGGGTCTGGGTTTGGGGTCCTGCCCCTCTGGCATTACGAGGAGCTCACTAGGAACAAACTACCACCATCGAGCAATCAACATGGTGATTGAACAAATTGAACATGAGCCAGCAGTGTGATGCGGCAGCCAGGAAAGCCAATGCGATTCTTGGTGGCATCAACAGAAGCATTGTGTCTAGATCAAAGGAAGTGATAGTACCACTCTATTCTGCTCTGGTCAGACCCCACCTGGAGTCCTGTGTCCAGTTCTGTGCGCCTCAGTTTAAAAAGGATGTTGACAACCTCGAGCGGGTCCAGAGGAGGGCTACCAGGATGGTTGAGGGTCTGGAGGAAATGTCTTATGAGGAACGGCTTAGGGAACTGGGAATGTTTAGCCTCTCTAAAAGAAGACTGAGAGGGGATATGATAGCTATGTTTAAATATTTGAAAGGATGTCATATTGAAGAGGGGACTGGTTTGTTTTCCATGGCTTCAGAGACTAGGACTCGGAGCAATGGTTTCAAACTACAGGAAAAGAGATTCCATTTGAACATTAGGAAGAACTTCAAGACAGTTAGAGCTATTTGGCAATGGAATATGCTGCCCGAAAGGAGGGTGGTGGAGTCGCCTTCGTTGGAGGTTTTTAAGCAGAGGCTGGATGGCCATCTGTTGGAAATATTGTGATGGGGTTCCTGCATGGCAGGGGGTTGGACTAGATGGCCCTTAAGGTCTCTTCCAACTCTATGATTCTATGAAGATGTCTCAGTTTGCTTCTTAGGACCAGGATTATTGGCTCCTGCCCAAAGGCAATGTTTCACAAGGAACATTCCCCAAATTTGGATGGATCGCATTAAGGATGCGGATCCAACGTGGTTCTCTTTAAGTTGAGTCATGACAGCTAGACTTCTTTTTCTTGAGAGACTGAAATGTTTCACTGCTCATCTAAACAGCTTTGTCAGTCTAAGGATTGAGTAACACATCAGAAAGGAAGTCAAACCATGGTCTATTGAGATTCACAGCATGGGGCAATGTTATCAAACAGCAACATAACCATGACAGATATGTCTGTGAAGATTCTCAGTCATCCAGGTGAGTTTATCTGGAAGCTGAGTCTTTTTATTGAGAGACTGAAACGTTTTGCTGCTCATGCAAACAGCTTTGTCAGTCTGAAGACTGAAGACTGAGACTGATGGAAGCTGTTTTGGATGAGCAGCGAAACATTTCAGTCTCTCCAGAAAAATAAGTCCAGTTGCCGTGACTCAACTTCCAGATAAACTCACCTGGATGACTGAGAATCTCCGAAGAAATATCCATCATGGTTATGTTGCTGTTGATAACATTGCCCCATCCCGTGAGTCATGATAGACCATGGTTTGGCTTCCTTTCTGATGCGTTACTTCCACGCTTGAAGCTACAATGGCTGAAGTCCACATCGCAACTAGAATCAGTGGGCGAGACGACTCCTCCACAGGTACCATTGATTCAAAGAGGTCTACTCTGTTGTGGCAACCTTTGGCCCTCCAGATGTTTTGGACCACAACTCGCAGAATTCCAAGCCTAGATTGCCAATGACAAAGGACTCTGGCAGTTGTGGTCCAAAACATCTGGAGGGCCAAAAGTTTGCCACCACTCATCTAGGCGTTAACTGGAGTTCTCCAGCTTTTCAGATTGAGATTTTTGTGTGTTAGTGGACAGCTCATTGAAGGTATCTATCCAGTGTGTGGCAGCGGTGAAGAAGGCCAATTCCATGCTAGGGATTATTAAAAAGGGGATTGAAAATAAAGCAGCCAACGTAATGCCATTATACAAAAGGATGGTAAGGCCGCACCTGGATTATTGTGTACAATTCTGGTCACCGCATCTCAAGAAAGACATAGTGGAAATGGAAAAGGTGCAGAAGAGAGTGACTAAAATGATTACTGGGCTGGGGGACCTCCCTTATGTTGTTAGTCTCTGGAACCCCCTGGCACAGGATGTGGTGATGGCATCTAGCCTGGATGCCTTCAAAAGGGGATAGGGCAGATTCCTGGAGGAGAAGTCCATCACAGGTTACAAACCATGATGGAGACGTGTCATCTCCAGGCTTATAAAACCAGGGTACTTCAAGGGCCAGATGCAGCAGAGTGGTCTCAGGAGACACAGATATCTAGTCTATTGCGCTCCCAGATTCATCTGGTGGGGCCACTGTGAGATATAGAGGAAGCTGGATTAGATGGGCCTTTGGCCTGATCCAACATGGCTCTTCTTATGTTATTATTTTCTTTCCCACCATAACTGGAAATGCCGGGGGGGGGTCAAGATGGATGATACTTCACTCAGTAATACTGTGAGGGAGAAATATCTTGGACTTGTGGTCGATTAAAGGCTGAAGATGAGCCAACCGTGTTTTGTAGCTACAAGAGAGGCAAATTTCAGACTGCATTAACAACAAAAATGCCATGATGCACTGTTTCCTCTCTATTCTGCCTTGGTTAGGCCTCATCTGGACACCGTATTCTAAGAAGGATCCTGACAAATTGAAAAAAGTTCAGAGGAGGGCAAGAAGGGTGATGAGGGTTCTGGAAACCAAGTCCTAAGAGGAGAGACTGAAGGAACTGAGCATCTTTGGCTCGGAGAAAAGAAGACTGAGGGGAGATAAGATAGGACTTTTCAGTGACTAGAAAGGTTGTCACACAGAGGAGGGCCAGGGTCTGTTCTCCATCAACCCAGAATGCAGGGCATGCAACAATGGGCCCAAGCTGCAGGAAGCCGGATTTTGGGTTGAATATCATGAAAAAACTTCCTGACTGTTGAAGCCAGATTCAACAATGGGACCCCATGATGGTGAGCGCTCCAACACTGGAGGCATTCATGAGAAAACTGGACCACCACCCAGGAGGTATCCTACGATTTATATTCCTATACGTACCTTAAGCAGGGAAGTTGGAGTCCCATGGCCTTGGAGGTGTTTTCCAACTCTGTCATTGTATGGTTTCACAGAGCTTCCTTTTAATTCGAAGAGGGTTCGTACCCAGGCAAAAAAAAAAAAAAAAACAATACTGTTAGAGCAGTATGACAATGGAAATAGTTGCCTCGGGGGCGGGAGGAGGCAGTGAGCATCTCAAAAAAGACATTGTGGGACCAGAAAGGGTGCAGAAGAGAGCAACTAAAATGATTACTGGGCTGGGGAACCTCCCTTATGAGGAAAGGCTAAAACATTTGGGGCTCTTTAGTCTGGAAAAAAGGTGTCTGGGGGGGATATGATTGAGACGTACAAAATGATGCAGGGTATGAGTAAAGTGGATAGAGGGAAGCTCTTCTCCCTCTCACAAAATACCAGAACTAGGGGACATCCACTCAAATTGAGGGCTGGGAGAGTAAGAACAGACCAAAGAAAATATTTTTTCACCCAGCGCGTTGTTAGTCTGTGGAACTCCCTGCCACAGGATGTGGTGATGGCATCTGGCCTGGATGCCTTCAAAAAGGGGATTGGACAGATTCCTGGAGGAAAAGTCCATCACAAGATACAAACCATGATGAAGATGTGTCATCTCCAGGCTTATAAAACCAGGGTACTTCAAGGAGAGAGAGATCTAGTCTCATGCGCTCCCAGAGGCATCTGGTGGGGCCACTGTGAGATACAGGAAGCTGGACTAGATGGGCCTTTGGCCTGATCCAGCAGGGCTCTTCTTATGTTCTTATGAGTGCTCTGGCGCTGTTGGCCTTCAAGAGAAAGCCAGGCTGAATTGGGTCCCTGCCTTGAGCAGTGGGTTGGACTGCATGACCTTAGAGACCCCTTCCGACTCTATGCATCTATGTTTGGCTCTGTGGCAGATCTTTGGTGATTCCTCAGCACCCTTCCTCAGTACTAAGACCTAGCTTTGGGGGCCGTCTTTCTCCCCACTTTTCTTGAGTCAATGACACCGATGTAAGATCCTGCCCCCTTTGTTTACGGTGGTCCTGGTTTCAAAGGCTTCTCCTCCTCCTCCTCCTCCTCTTCCTCCTCCATGCAGGTGTAAGGTCTGCCCGCTCACCTTCTTCACCAAGTCGGAGATGCAGATCCACTCCAAGTCCCACACGGAGGCCAAGCCCCACAAGTGCCCACACTGCTCCAAGTCCTTCGCCAACGCCTCCTACCTGGCCCAGCATCTGCGCATCCACCTGGGCGTCAAGCCCTACCATTGCTCCTACTGCGAGAAATCCTTCCGGCAACTCTCACACCTCCAGCAGCACACCAGGTGAGCCCCCGGAGCTGGGTCCCCCGGGCGTCTGGCACGCCTTATGTTTTTTTGGGGGTGGGCTGGGGCAGCATTGGGCAAAGGACTGCAAAGTTCAGGAGCTGGCACTCCCAGTTTCCTAGGTCTGTGTGTAAAACATATCTCAGAAAACTCAAGTTTCTAGTCCCTGCGGTGCAACGGGGGTGGTTCCTCCCGGCCACCCCAGCTCATCCTTTTAAGACTGTGGAAGCCAGAATCCCAAACATTGAGAGAAATCTAGAACTCAGATCCCTGTTGATTGGGATTCCTGCCTTGAGTAAGGGGTCAGACTAGATGGCCTTAGAGGACCCTTCGAACCACACTGTTCTGTGAAAAGCTGCTCTGTACAGGATCTTAAATGCTGCACCGAGGGTTTACCTGTGATGCCTCTGGATGAGTTGCGGTCTCCCTTGAGTAAGATTTGATCTTCCCATCTTTGGAGAGGGACCCAAAAAGACCTCTAGCCCTCCAGATGTTTTGGACCACAACTCCCACAGTCCTTTGTCGTGGGCAGTCTTAAGCTTAGAATTCTGGGAGTTGTTGTCCAAAACATCTGGAAGGCCGAAGTTTGGACATGCTTAGGTCCTCAAATCAAGTCAGGTAGGAATTAAGAATAAATAATCCGCAAAGCTGGACAAATGAGGATGCAACCCCTTGGGGTGAATGCTTCCTGGGGCAAGGAGTGGGATTTTTTTTCCTGTGTGAATTGTGTCTAGTGCGAAAGCCCAGAGTGGACCCCGGACCCCACAAGCAGTTTATGAGATCCAGAAGAGAGCGGGAGGCCGGATCGGGAATTGCTCAGATACGGGAATGCACCCAGGACTTTTTTTTTTCCTCGGGAGACTTCTAGGCAGAAACTGCTCGAAGGCTCAGCGGCTGAGGGTTTCTAGCTATGGAGACAGAGGCTGAGAGTTCGAATCCCCAGTTGGGCCTCCTTGACAGGGGCTGAAATGTATGACCTCACGGGATCCCACACGGCTAAAGTTATAAGATACAGTACTTGCAGTTCTGAAGGAGAAAGGCGGGGTAAAAGTATTCAAAGTAAATAAATAAATGCACTGAGGGGTTTTTTTGTGGGTTGAATTTTTAAATGGGCGATGTTAAATTTTTAAATGAATGATGTTAAAAATCGGCTAGCATTTTTAACAACGTTGGATAGAAACTGAGGATTTGTTGACAAAATAGAAAGGGGCCATATTATGATAAATGGAACTTGAATTCCGTGCCTCATATGATTTGTCAGGAATGGTATGATAATTTTGAATTATTTTAAGGCATATCCGTTAAAAAAAATAAAAATAAAGAACGGGGGGGGGGGGACACTTCTCTCCAGGAAGGAGGGATGTGCCACAGTTATTTCACTCTTTCCATTTTGTTTCTCAGTGTTGCTAGTCCTCAAGAGTCCGAGGAAAGTTTCCTGAAAACAAGACCCCATTTCTTGTTTTGTTTTTGCTCTGTTTGCTTTTGGGAACCGCGGGCTTTCTGCTCCCACCCACCTTAACTTCTGTGCACCCTCCCACAACGAAGGATTTCACAACCCCCCCCCCTCGATTTTGCTTTTTCCTTCCAGAATCCACACTGGAGATCGACCTTACAAGTGCCCTCACGCTGGCTGTGAAAAGGCCTTCACGCAGCTCTCCAACCTCCAGGCAAGTCGGGAACGAGGATGATGGGTGGTGTGGTGGAATGGGTAGGCGGGGTCAGATTGGGACCGTGTCCGATGGTCCAGTGGCTGACGGGTTTTTTCTAGCCAGGAAGACACCTGGAAGACACCTGTGACAGCTGAGTTGCTTCTCTCCCTTGTTGCCCATGGTTCTCAACCTTGGGTCCGCCAATGTTCTTGGACTACAACTCCCAGAAGCCTTCACTGCAACTGCGTTGAGCAGGGCTTCTGGGAGTTGTAGTCCAAGGACCTCTGGAGACCCAAAGTTGCGTCAAGGAGGGTCTCTCTGCCCCAGTTCTCTGTTTCCAACCATTGTTGGGTAAAGGCCAAAGAGGAATCGGGGCCACAGGGTTCAGCCTGCAGGACTTTTTATTAACGAGGATGATGAGATCATTACCAGGGGTGCTGCTATTGATAGCCAACGGCCATGGGTTCAAACCCCTGCTTGGCCTGGGAGGTCACGGGACAACCTGAGACGAGGCCCTCGTCTGACCTGCCTCGCCGAGTTGTTGTGTGACGTAAGCAGGGGCTTTTGGGTTGGTTCCTTTTGATTCTGGTGGCCTGGAGTGTTCCAGAGATAGTTGTTTGATTCCCCCCCCCTTGACCCACCATTGAGGGTGAGATTTTCCAAAACCAGTTGCCAATTGGAGCAGCCAAAAAAGAAATAAAGAAAAACCTCTCAGAGTCACAGAACTGGCTAGAAGGGACCGAGATGTCTATTAAAAGGAGGAAGGGATTAGACTCCCAACACTGATTTTTAGGATTGCTCCAGCCTTGGCTCCAACAACGCCGTATCATCTCTATAAAGGCCAGAATTCCCTGCAGTTGCTAACACTGGAGTAAAGGGCGTGGACACAGGATGGCTAATTCACAAGTAACCACTTCCAGGCCAGGCAATTCAAACATTAGGAAGAATTTCATGACGGTTAGAGCTGTTCAGCAGTAGAAGATGCTGCCCCAAAGGAGGGTGGTGGAGTCTCCTGTTTTGGAGGTTTTTAAGCAGAGACTAAATGGCCGCCTGTCGGGAGTCCTGTGATGGGGGTTCCTGCATGGCAGGGGGTTGGACTGGATGGCCCTTGAGGTCTCTTCCAACTCCATGATTCTATGATTTCAACGCACCAGAAAAGGGATTAAAGCGGTGACTTGTAAACTAGCAGTTTGCTGCTGAAATTTAGGCTGTTGCACTTAATCAGTGTAACAGGATTCTCACCGTTCTTCCAAATTTCACACAGGGTCAATCGTTGGGGGAGGCCTTTCCTTCGGCCCTCCCAACTTCACAGGTGTGTGTTTGGTGGGGACACAGAAGAGGGCCTTCTCTGTGGCTGCTCCCAGACTGTGGAGCTCCCTCCCACTGGAGGCCCAGCCTAGCCCCATCTCTGTTGTCCTTCCGCAAGCAGGCAAAGCCCTTTCTCTTTAGGCAAGCTTTCCTTGAAATGGCTGGTTTGACCAAAGGGATTTTTAAAAAATTGATTACAGTAGGACCCCAGTACCCTCTGAGGATTGGTTCCAGACTAGAGATGGGCACGACCAGGAAAAATTTTTTCCCCGAGTTGTCGTTTTTCGGGACGGGTCCGTTTCGGCTCGCTTCCGTTTTTCGCGAAATTTTTCAAAAATTTGTCGTTTGGTCGTGTCGTTTTTTCGTTGGTCGTTACCGCCACGATTTAACGCGACTTGACTTCCAGTTCCCAGAGCATGGGGTTAGGGGGTAAGGGCTAGGCTTAGGGTAACGGTTAAGGTTAGCGTGGGTTAGTGGGCTGTACCTCTGGGTGCCTCTGGCCCACTAAGAACACAATGTACTGGCGTATGGGTTAGGGTTAGGATTAGGATTAGGATTAGGGTTGGTGGGCTTTTAATGCCCTCTCTGGCACATCCAGAAGTCTCAGCAAAACCTGGCCATGCGATTGGTGGAATGGCTCCAAAAATTTGCATGGTCCCGTCCCATGGCCAGCCCATCATTGCGCATGCGCAGGTGTAAAAAAATAAAAATAAAATAAAATAAAATCAATGGAGACGTTTTGTTGCAAGAAAAACCCACTGCTGCTACTATAAAAATCAGGCAGTTAAAATACCTAATTTTTGCATGTTTCTGTGGTGCTTTGGTGGGTTTTTGGACCACGATTTCAAAAAAAATATTGCAGTCGCCATTTTGGATCCCCCCGCACCGCATGGCAAATGGAGACGCCGAGGATGCCCCTTCCCAGCCTGGTACCAGCAAGTCTCAGCATCAGCAAAACCTGGCCATGCGATTGGTGGAATGGCTCCAAAAATTTGCATGGTCCCATCCCATGGCCAGCCCATCATTGTGCATGCGCAGGTGTAAATAAAATAAAATAAAATAAAATCAATGGAGACGTTTTATTGCAAGAAAAACCCACTGCTGCTACTGTAAAAATTCAAGCATTTAAAATAGCTAATTTTCGCATGTTTCTGTGGTGCTTTGGTGGGTTTTTGGACCACGATTTCAAAAAAAAATATTGCGGTTGCCATTTTGGATCCCCCCGCACCGCATGGCAAATGGATACGCCGAGGATGCCCCCTCCCAGCCTGGTACCAGCAGCCCAGGACAGGGGGGGAGGCTGGAGTGGGGACCCCCCCCCCGAAACCACCCCTCGGGTAGGTGCCCTCAGACAGGCATATTTTCGCCTGCTTTTTTGACCGGGAATCGTTTTTTTTTTTTCCCCACTTTTTAAAACTTTTTTTCTGTGCCGCTTGGCATCGCGCGATTGCGCAATGCCAGGAATGACAACACGACAAATCAGACCCAATTTATCGTTTATCGGTTCGAGTTTGAGTACTGGTGGAGTAATTGTCGTTACCGTTTCCGTTGCGTAACGGAAACGAGGAACGGAAACGGAAATGAAAATTTCGCCAAGTCGTGCCCATGTCTATTCCAGACCTTCCCGTGGATAATGAAAACCGTGGATAAGAGAACACCAAAAATCCCCAATACTGCTGGTTTGTGACAGTAGCTTGCTTTGATTACAACAGTAGCTGGCTTTGTGACTGCTGAGTTATTTATTTGATTTTTTTCCTCTGCCATCCGTGGATAACTGAAACAGTGGATAATGAATCAGTGGATACGGGGATCCTACTGTATTTTATTCTGTTGTTGGTGTTCTTAATCTTGTTTCTGTTTGCTTGTTTTTAATGTGACACCTGTTTCATGCTATTTTAAATGTCGTAATAATTGATGGTGTAGCAGGTGAACTTGGTGGTTGAATGCAGGAAGCTGCCTAAGGCAGGGCAATCTTCAGCCCCTCCAGATGTTTTGGACTACAACTCCCAGAATTCTGAGACTATTGCCAGTGATCAAGAACTGTGGGAGTTGTGGCCTTGAAACATCTGGAGGGCTGGAGATTCCCCACCTGCTATGATTAGGAGGGAGGCAACATACAAATATTTTAAACAGAATAATAATTTAGTACAAATTAGGACTGTGGTATTTATGGGGAAATTGGTTCCATACTCTCCAACAGATGGCAAAAACCCCCACAGAGGTATAATGCTGTACTATGTACGGTCTCCAGCTTCCGGTTATAATCAGTTGTGGTAAAGATACTGTGGAAACGCTGTAGTGCCCCTATATCTGTGGGGGAGTGGTGACAACTACCTATCCATCCCGCAGATACTGAAGCCTGCTGATAATAACAAATGCTATCTGGAAGTTGATTCACGGCAACCGGACTTCTTTTTTTGAAAGAAAAGAAATCCAGTTGCCGTGACCCAACTTCCAGACAACCTCACCTGGATGACTGAGAATCTTCATAGACAAATAACAAATGCTATATACTGTATATGGCATGGGAAATGAATCAAAATCTTGAAAACCCAAGTACAGTGGTACCTCGGATAATGAATTTAATTCGTTCTCCGAGGCAATTTGTTATCCAAAAAAATTTGCCATCTGAAACATGGTTTCCCATAGGAATGAATGGGAAACCAATTAATCTGTTCCAGAGCCTAGGCAAATGACACAGGCACCTACCTGTTTTTTTTGCTTAAGACTCTTTATAAAGTACATTTTAAAGGTACAGATGTGATGCAGACCAGGATAACTCTTTTTTACCGATACATGCTGCAAATTCGTTATTTGAGACAGCCCGTAGGGAAAATTTGTTATCCGAGGCAGCCCATAGGAAAATTCGTTATCTGAGGCATCTCTGTACCTGGAAATTGCACTTCGTTATCCAAGGCAGTCCATAGAGAAAATTTGTTATCCGAGGCAGCCCTATACCTGGAAATTGTGACTTGTTATCTGAAAAATTCGTTATTGGGGCATTCGTTATCCAGGGTATTACTGTGTACCGTATTTTCACACCATGTCTTACCAGAAGTGGCCATCAGAGGAAGCCACTAGAATGCATTGCAGGGTCTCTGGCTCCTCCTCATGCCCAGTTCTAGTACAGTGGAACCTTGACTTACATCCTGCTTGACTTGCAGCATATTTGACTTGCAGCAAGAAGGGGCCTGTTTGACTTGCACCGCGGGCTCTGACTTACTGCTCAGAGTCCCGGCGCAAGGCACCGGAATCGGGCAGCAGACACAACCCAGCATCGTGGTTGCCACCTCCAAACTGCTCCTGCCTTCTTCCCCTCCTCCAGCAGCAGCGGCTTCGGCGAGGCCAGCTCAGAGCACCTGGAGCTGGTCCTCGGCCTCACCGAATCCGCCGCTGCTGCTGGAGGAGAAGAAGGGCCGGGAGCTCGGGGCTGGCCTCACTGGTTAGACAGTCGGCTCAGTCTTGTAAAAAATCTGGCTGCAGAATTCTGGTCCACAATGGAAGCATTTTAGTTGGGGAGCTGTACAGTTGTGGGACTCTAATGGTAAGCATAGGGTTGTTCAGAACTTGGAACGTCAGGTTAAAAATCAGTAAAACTTAAATGTTAGACATTGTTGCTATGAACATTAAAAAGTGGAGGCGTATAACTTGTGGACTATAATTCCACTGCCTCCTCCTCTCTTTGAAGAGACATTTCATTTACATCCCCGGAAGGAATCTCCTATCCCAGTCAAATTTGTGTTAAATTGCTGTTTTCGGTGGTCTTTTTCATCCTCTGGAACGGATTAATCCACTTTCCCATTACTTTCCATGGGAAAAGTTCATTTGACTTAAGGCATGTTTGATTTATGTCTAGACCTCCGGAACGGATTAATGACGTAAGTCAAGGTTCCACTGTAAATGCATTGTGAAAAATACACATTTCTAGGTGTTTTTTTTCTTTCAAAGTTTTTAATATTTTCAGAGCAATATTTTCAGACAAGTGACTGTGATGCCACTCCCTCAGACACAGGAGTTTTCCTTTAAATATAAATACATATTTCTGACATGGGGGGTTGTTTATTATTTTCTGGCCTGGATAAGCAAATCAGCTGGCGCTGATCCCACGGTTGGGGTCGTGTGTGTGTGTGTGTGTGTGTGTGTGTGTCCTGCCATGCGCTTAAGTTTCTCCTGTGGGCCAGTGGGCTGCGCGTGGGCTGCCAGCTTGTGCCCTGACGTGCCTGCCATTCTTCTTTCCAGTCTCACCAGCGGCAACACAACAAGGACAAGCCATACAAGTGCCCGAACTGCTACCGGGCGTACTCAGACTCTGCCTCACTCCAGATCCACCTCTCGGCACACGCGATCAAGCATGCCAAGGCCTACTGCTGCAGCATGTGTGGGCGGGCCTACACTTCGGTGAGTGGCTTTGCTCCCCGTCACCCCCACAACCACTCCCATCATCCCCTCCCCTCTGCCCACAGAGCCAGCAGGAGGAAAGGAGGCTGGAAGGTGTAGCCTCCCGAATAAGGTTCAAGGTGTTGGTTTTGGTTTACAAAACCCTCCATGGCCTGGGTCCTGATTATCTGCCAGAGCGTATCTCCCTACGATCAGAGCTGGCCTGACCTAACCCTTCCTCTATGGCGTTCTCGCTTCGGGTGGCCACCCCCAGGGAGGCCCGTAGGGTAGCAACCCGTAAACGGGCCTTCTCGGTGGCCGGTCCATCGCTTTGGAATAAACTACCCGGCGAGATACGCCAGGCTTCCCTACTGGCATCCTTCAAGAAAGCCATTAAAAACTGGCTGTTCAGGGATGCCTTTGGCAACGGCTAGGGTGGTACCTAATTGCTTTGTTTGC
>JAHTLZ010000309.1:1334573-1349678 GCA_023846285.1 Phrynocephalus versicolor | reverse complement strand
TGAGCTTGACCACTCATGTTACCAATCTTGAAAGGATGGAAGGCTGAGTGATCCTTGAGAACACAAGAACATAAGAAGAGCCCTGCTGGATCAAGCCAAAGGCCCATCTAGTCCAGCTTCCTCTATCTCACAGCGGCCCCACCAGATGCGTTTGGGAGCACATGAGACTAGATCTCTGTCTCCTGATACCACTCCCCTGCATCTGGCCCTTGAAGTAACCCGTTTTAAGCCTGGAGATGACACATCTCCTTCATGGTTTGTCACCTGGGATGGACTTTTCCTCCAGGAATCTGTCCCATCCCCTTTTGAAGGCATCCAGGCCAGATGCCATCACCACATTCTGTGGCAGGGAGTTCCACAGACTAACAACACGCTGGGTTAAAAAATATTTTCTTTTCTGTTCTCACTCTCCCAGTCTTCAGTTTGAGTGGATGTCCCTTAGTTCTGGTATTTTGTGAGAGGGAGAAGAGCGTCCCTCTATCCACTTGACTCGTGCCCTGCATTATTTTGTACGTCTCAGTCATATCCCCCCTCAGGCGCCTTTTTTCCAGACTAAAGAGCCCCAAATGTTTTGGCCTTTCCTCATGAGGGAGGTGCCCCAGCCCAGTAATCATTTTAGTTGCTCTCTTTTGCACTTTTTCCAGTTGAACCCCCAAGTCACAAGCACAGCTTGGGCTGCCGGACAGGAGTTGAAGTACTGTGCCACGAGGCTCTTGGCCAAGTTAGGGCCGGGAGTCAGATGCCACGTGTCTCCACGAGCGTTAAAGAAATTTGTAGAACAATAGGAGTTGGAAGGCGCTTCCAAGGCCACGGAGTCCAACCTCTCATGTTCAAGGCTGGCATCCAGGTCAAAAGCAGATCTGCCAGATGGCCGTCCAGATTTCTCTTGAATGCCTCCAGCCCTGGGGTGCTTACTACCTCCTGAGACCGTGGCTTCCGTTGTCGTACTGCTCTAACAGCTAGGATATTTTCCCTGATGCTGAGTCTAAACCTTCACTTCCGGTTACTTGAGGCCATTGTTGCGTCTCCTGCATTCAGGGAGGATAGAGAACAGATCCTGTCTCTCCCCAGCCTTTTTCCCCCCTGTTATTCTCTGTTATTTTGCTTGCTTTGCTTTGCTTTAGTCCTGCTCTCATGATGGAGAGGTGGGTGGGTGGGTGGCAGCTAGTAGTTTGTGTTCTCCTCCCTCCATCCATCTGATTTCTTTTCTTGTCCCACCTTCCTTCCTTCCTCACAACCTTCCTGCGCAGGAAACCTATTTGATGAAGCACATGTCCAAGCACACGGTGGTGGAGCATCTAGTGAGTCAACATTCTCCTCAGAGGACTGAGTCTCCAGGCATCCCAGTGCGGATCTCCCTGATATGAAATGTCATGGGGACAGCCCCCCCCCCTCGGTGCAGGGCAGCCCCCTCTCAAATCCCGGACACCTGAGAAAGGAGGGAGAAGGATGGAGCAGCATCACCGTTGGATCACACCAACCAAGGTCTCCAGCAACGCTGCCACCTCCTCTTCGCTTCTATTCCGGAGGGGCACAAAGGGTGTATCTCCCTTGCTGCAGTCAGGACCACGGACAGCTCTGCTCCTTCCGAAGGGCCTTCACCGCTGACTAGTTGTTTTGTGGGAGAATTTCCAGGAAGCTTATTCAATTTTGGGGTGGGGGGGTCAGCCAAAGACAATTCTGCAGCACTTTGAACCACCTCGCTTTTTCCCCCATCGATGGAGACCCTCTTGATTTTTTAAAAAAAATTCTCATCTGATTTCCTTGGGTTTTTTTTTCTTTTTAAAAAGTTTTAGACCGAAAGGACTTGGCATGTGGGCCAGAGTGAAGCGGGATGATATTGGAACAGACTGCTTAACCCCCTCCCGGACTCGCCTCTGGAGTGACCGATAGGACAATTTAGGACATGGGCGAGGCAGGGAGCGATCCGAAGCTACGAACACCCCCCCCCAGCCCAGCCCGACAGAGTGGCACAAAGATAAGAGAATTGGTGGCAGGCACCACGTGGCACGTCCTAAACTCACAGGTGTCCCAAGTGGAAGCAAGGGAGGTGGTGGCATTCTGGCTCGGAGCAATGAGAGGTGTAGCCCCACCCCCCAGGAGAGGAACAGGTCGGGGGGGGGGGGTAGGTTGTGCAGCCAGCGTGGCCAGAGCGTAACCTGCAAGGTGGGAACCTAGGGTTGAAGGGCTAAGAGCTGGTAGCGCATCTTGTGTCAGGATTTGTGTCAGGTTTGCTCTGAAAGAAATGGGAACCATTCGTATATTGCTTTTGCTTCCTTCATTCAGGGGAGAGAGAGAGAGAGAGAGAGAGAGAGATGATGGATCCTGGACTAGAGGATCTGGCGTGGCGGTATGGGCTCTTTGGGCTCTGTGCCCCTGTGCACCAGGGCTGACCCCTGGGGAGAGCGAGAGACCGTGCAATACGTTGGCCATTAAAAACAGGGTTCCACCATTTTCCAACAACAGGTGGTGTTGCAACTGCTTCTTTGCAGAAACGGGGGTGCTGTTGTATTTTAAAGGTTAGTCCCTTCTGCCTGACAGAAGCCCACAGGTCTGTGGACCCCCCCCCCACACACACACACATACCCATAAGAAATAGCAAATGGGATCAAACACTGTTTCCTTATTTAAAAAAATAACCATAGCCCCTTGTCCCAAATCTTAACACGGGTCAGCCTTTGCCGCCTCCATCCTACTGAATTTGTGGGGCCAGCGTGTTATCCTCGCAGGGTCCAGAACCTACAGCATCTTGATACTGTCTGCCTGCCCCTCTGTCCTCTCCGCAGAAACCATTGTGGGAGCTCCAAATGCATGGGAACCCCCCCCCCCAACTAAAGTTTCCTTCCTCCGGAGGTGCAGAGAGAAAGGCTGATCTTTTTCAGTGACATAGCGCTGTGCTGCTATAACACTGAATGCAAGCCCGCCATCTTGAAGGCAGACACCTACGTTCCTCTACATAAACCAGGCCTGGGTGTGTTGTGTATGTGTGAGAGAGAGGGGGGCAACAACAGCCCTGCCACACACCACACACCACACACACACAAAGAACACAGCTTCTTAGAAGCCACCTCTGATACACTTTTCTGTACTTTAAGGAGAGGAGAGGAGAGTTGTGAATTTATTTCAATTTTTTTAAACCGGGGAAAAACACAACACTTTTTAAGCCTTAAAAATAGTTTTTTTAACCTGGCTGTTTCTTTCCTTTTTGTGTGTTTCTATTGATTTGGGCCTCTCTCTCTCTTTTATTTTTAAAATCCCCGTTCCCTTCTGTCTTGAATTGATGTTGTATGATATTCAAATATTGTAGGCTCCTCCCCCCATTCCCGGTCAGCATGTTAATAACTCTGTAAATAGGACTCTTATACATAACGTTAACGGTTTTTTAATTTCTATACAACAGCCCAAGTCACATCTAGTTAGATCCCTAGTTATTATTATTATTACCTTATTAACAGGGAACAAAATGGGGACGGGGGGAGGGAGTTTTGTTTTTTTATATTTTAAAGGGTTTCTCTCTTCCTCTTTTGTCTGAAATCTTGGTGATAATGAAAAGATGGAGGGGGACACACCCATTTTGTCTCCCTGCCCACCCCAACCCCAGGAAAAACCCTGTTTGCATTATTTTGAACACAGAAATGGAAGACTCTTAACAAAATGGCTTTGTATTTCTCTCTGTGGTGGAAAGAAAAATGAATAAAAAAGTCTCAGCAGTTTTGGGCTCAACTAGCAGGAGTGCCGGCCTTCTGTCTTTTGTTTTAGGGAGGTGGGAGGTGGGGACAGACCCACAGGCGTTATCTGTGTGTGTTAGAAACAGCTGCTGGCATCAAATCTGTGACAATCGTAGGTGGCAGCCACTTTTCTAACCAAGGTCGGGCAGATGTCTGACACTTACCTTAAAGGTGGAATGACTACAACTCCCATCGCCCTTGGCGGTGGTGCTTCTTCAGAGGGCAAGACCCAAACCACTGGATGAGGAGATTCCAACAAAACCGCAATGCCCTGCCTAAGGTAAGTCGAGCTTCTGTTACATATTTTTGTGTGAGATTAAAATATGTTTATGCGTTTCTTATTCCAATTTCTTTAGTACTGTACAGTACTTTTTATGTTTTAAAATTTTGTTCACACTTCTCAAGTTACAGGCATATGTGCCATCAAGTTAATTCTTCCCGGTGGGGGGGTTGAACACCCAAACTCAGGCTGCACAGAGTTATCTGTGTAAGTAAGATAGAGGTACAGAAAAGTGACTTGCAGAAAGCAAATGGGGTGGGGAATATGGGGGGGGGGGTTGATGAAGTAGCACTGGATACGCAAGAAAAACTCCAAGCCCTGCTGTCTGTCATTTGGGATCCGGTGACAGGCAGGGATGCTCCACGGTGGATCTTCTCACCGCATTAGTTTATTGTGTGTGTGTGGGGGAGATGCCCCCCCCCCGCCAAGGGCACCCACAACCCAGACCAACAAAGGCGCCTCGATTCATTTCTGGAAAAGGAATTTATTAAAAACCAGGGGAAGAGGAAACAACCACAGTAGAAAGTCCCTTGTTTTCAGCCCTGAAGGCTGGAGTAAGTGGCCAGCACCGGATGCGGAGGGTGGGTGGGTGGGGGGTGCGACAGTAAGGACAAGGGGGGGGGGGGAACACCCCCCCCGTCTCCCGGGGGGGGGGCAGCAGCTCAGCTGCGTGGCCCCTTGTTTTCTTCGACCCCATCTTCAGGCGGGGGGGTGGGGGCGGGGGGAGATAGTCCCTGTCCATCCTGCCTAGAAGAGGATTGGGAGGGGGGCAGGCGCAGAAAGGTGGTGGGAGGTTTTTTAAGGCCACTGAAGAAATTGGTCTTAAAAATAACAGATGTCTCGGAAAGGAGGTGCAGAAGATGCCAAGGTGGCAGAGAACAAAGATGAGGACAGGGTTGTGGAGGGTGTAAAGTATGATGGTTCCCGGCCGGCCGGCCTTGCCTGTCTTCTCCCAGGAGGATCCAGTGACGGGAGGACAGCCCGGCTGCCAATGCGAGGGCTGGCCGGAGAAAACTCGGGCGGGGGGGGAGGGGAGGGAAGGAAGCGGTCAGCCTTCCACCTTGTTCACAAGTCCAGGAATGGTCGGAGAAGCCCCCCCCCCGAGACCGGGAAAGGGGAAGCGCAGTGGTGTGAGAGAAACAGGAGAGGAGTATCGAAAGAGCACTAGGTGGTAACACAACCCCACGCACACACATCTACACACACGCACGCACGCACAAAAAAATATTGTTTTAAGGCAACATTCCTGATTGGCTTTTGAGGTTTTTTTCCGAGGAGGTGCGAGTCCAATCTGAGCGGGTGGGTGGTTTTTATCTTTCTTCCGAGGCCTCCAGGGAGGGAGCGAACCACCTTTTGGCAAGGAGGAACAGGGGTCCCATCCACCACGAAACCCAGCCTCCACCTGGTTTTGGGGCACTCCACGGCCAGGGTTTGGTGGTGGTGGGCCACGGAGAGGCGGAGAGGGGACACTAATGCTACGGATTTATGTACAACCCCCCTCGCCTTGCCCACTGGCCATCAAACCCACACAGAGTGGGGAGGGAGGGTCCTGTCTCAGCCGGACCCCTCCGGTCGTTGGAGAAGCCTTGTGCTCAAGTGAGATCGGGGGGGGGGGGTTACCAAGTCCGTCCTTTCTCCCCCCCCCACCCGCCGCTACCCTTTTAAAAAACAAAAATGGCAAGGCCTCTGGTGCTGCCGGGGGGGGTGCCCTCCCGAGGCTCCTACGAATCCTTCAGCATACAGATGCGGGCGTAGATTTTGAGGGCAGGCCCCAGTTTGATGTTCATGGTACTCATCAGATGGTCTTCCTTCAGGAGCAAAAGAGCCTGGCCATCAATTTCTTGAGCCCGGAACTCTTCAGCGATCTCCTGGCAGCCTGCCGGGGGGGGGGGGGGGAGAAAGACAAGACACCCCGTCAGCCAGAGAAGCACCGTTTTTTAAATCCGAACCCAGAGCAAAGGTCTGCTCACACCCCCACACCCCACACCCCGGTGTGGGATCGTTCCACAATGGCTCCCAAGGTTCGTTCCCCTGGGCTCAAGGTCCAAAGAGGGGTGCAGGTCTGGATTCAAGCGCAGTGTCTACACTGGACCGTTAGCAGAGCTTGGTCTCAGTTTAGGATCTGGGAATGACGGAGTCCGAAGGGTCCACGAAGACCATCTAGTCCAACCCCCTGCTCAGAGCAGGGAGACAAATCAAAGATAAGTGGCCCAGTTTTCCACTGAAGGCCTCCATCCTTAGCGGTGCCCAAATGTCAGCCCTCCAGATGTTTTGGACCACGACTCCCACAGTCCTTTGTCATTGACAATGCAGGCTTGGAATTCTGGGAGTTGTGTTCCAAAACATCAGGAGGGCCGAAGTTTGGACAGCCCTGCAAGGGTTGCATTGTACTGCTCTAAGAGTTAAGATATTTAATCCTGATATTCAGCCTCAATCTGGTTTCTTGTCACTTGAAACAGTAAACCAAAAGAACTGGAGCACCCAGTGAAGTCAGTGAGTCAGAAGAGAATGAGTGTCAGGACACGACTGCAGAGAGATATTTTATTTTAAAAGGCCCCACTCGTTTCGGCTGAGAAAGCCTTCTTCAGGGGTTGTATTTCACTGTATAAAACAGAGGGACAACAAATTAATATCTATGAACATAATAATACAACAATTAATACATGTTATAGATTACTTTGTATCATAAAGTAAAGATAAAGGCATGAAACAAATACAGTGGACCCTTGTATAACAAACAGTTTGTATAACAAAATCTGTACAACATAAAAAAATGCCGGAGATAGGGGAAATTTGCTTAACAGAATCGCCTGTGGTGTGAATCCATACAACATAAAAATGGTCGTGATTAGGGATTACTCTGTTTTCGATGCATTCCTATGGGAAATTTGTATAAAGGAAAATTTGCTTAACATAATTTCATTTGGAACGAATTAATTCCTTTATACAAGGTACCACTGTAAATATTTTTAATGCCTGTATCTTTATTAGTTGTCCCTCTGTTTTATACAGTGAAATACAGCTCCTGAAGAAGTTTTTTTCACTCGAAACGCTTTGGGGATCTTTTCAAATAAAGTATCTCTCTGCAATCGTGTTCTGAGACTCAGTCTCTTCTGACTCACTAACTTCTTGTAACTTGATCCTGTGATGACGCGTGTCCTGCACTTGGGAGACGATGGGAGAACAGATTCCTGCCCGCCTGACAGCCATTTTAAGTCTTTGACGAGCGCGACCCTATTTCCCCTCAGTCTTCTTTTCTTAGAGTCAGTCTGGGTTCAGGCCTGGCCGGGAAACTGAGACAGCTTTGGTCGCGCTGCAGGATTACCTCATCTGGGGGGCCGACAGGGGTTCCTCTACCCTGCTGGTCTCCTGGATTTGTCAGCGGCCTTCGATACCGTCGACCACGGTATCCTACTGGACCGGCTCTCTGAGGTAGGTTATCGGGGGCACTGTTCGCAGTTGGCTCTGGTCCTTCTTGGAGTGCCGTCCCCAGTATGTGCAGCATGGGGGCGAGTTGTCAGCCCCGTGGACACTCCCTTGTGGGGTGCCGCAGGGCTCGTCTCTCTCCCCCATGCTGTTCAACATCTATGTGAGGCCGCTGGCAGGGGTCATCAGGAGATTTGGAGTCTGCTGTCACCAGTACGCTGATGACACGCAGCTCTATCTCTCCTTTTCCACCTCTGCAGATGCAGCTGTCCAGATCCTCGACCAGTGCCTGGACGCAGTCATGGCATGGACCAAGGCCAACAGACTCAAACTCAACCCCGAGAAGACCGAGGTGATGTTCTTTGGGTGTTCCCCTTCTGGCTATGGAGGCCCTCTCCCCAGCATGGAGGGTGTTTCCCTCCGGCTGGCGGACAGGGTTCGGAATCTGGGCGTGGTCCTGGACCCGACTCTCACCATGGAGGCCCAGGTGGCGGCCGTGTCCAGAACCGCTTTTTTCCACCTCTGCCAAATCGCCCAGATTCGCCCATACCTGGATGGGGACTCCCTGAGAACTGTCGTGCAGGCCCTGGTGGTCTCGAGACTGGACTATTGCAACGCGCTCTACATGGGGTTGCCCTTGAATCTTCTCTGGCGTTTGCAGCGGGTTCAAAATGCAGCGGCCAGGCTGGTGGCGGGTGTGCGTCGTTTCGACCACATCACCCCAGTTCTGGCTCACCTGCATGGGCTACCCGTTGCATTCCGAATTAGATTCAAGGTCATGGTTTTAGTTTATAAAACCCTCCATGGCTTGGGACCTGACTACCTGGCGGAGCGAATCATCCAGCGGTCAACTTTGGCCCGACCTACGAGGATGCTGCGGGCGCACTCGCTTCAGGTGCCAACGCCCAGAGAGGCCCGGAAAACCTCTACCCAGAACCGGGCCTTTTCTGTGGCAGCTCCCTCCCTTTGGAACCACCTTCCCTGCGAAGTGCGCCTTGCAGAGTCCCTTCCGGAGGGCGCTAAAGTCCTGACTATTCTGGGAGGCCTTTGGTGACCTAGTGTAGGTCTTTTGTTTTTTTTTACGCCATCCCTCAGAACAATCAGCCAAATGCACTTGCCAGGGCTAGATTCTCTTTTAATTCATATTTTAATATTGTATGTGTATTGTTGTTTTAGCTGTGTTGTCGGCCGACTGATCTTGTTCAGTCTATGTAAACCGCCCAGAGTTCCATTTCGGAAGATGGGTGGTATAGAAGCCTAATAATAAATAATAAATAAATAAATAGAGCTAAAGATGCCCAGATCTTTTCAGTCTTGGTGTCAAGGCCCCCGAGTCATCCTTGTCGCCCTTCCTCTGAACTTGTTCCAGTGCTGCCCGGGGTTTCTGAGAGTTGCAGTGCGAGAACACCGGGGCGACTCAAGATTGAGGGCCACTGGTCTAGACGACGCCCAACCAGTGCTGAACAGAGGATGACTCGGACCTCACATGGTCTGGAAACTATACTTCTGTTAATAACATCCTGTGGTAGGGAGTTCCACAGACTAACAACATGCTGGGTAAAAAAAAAATTTCTTCTGTCTGTTCTCACTCTCCCAAACTACAGTTTGAGTGGATGTCCCCTTGTTCTGGTATTTTGTGAGAGGGAGAAGAGCATCCCTCTGTCCACTTGACTCGTGCCCTGAATTATTTTGTACGTCTCAATCATATCCCCCACCCCAGGCGCCTTTTTTCCAGACTAAAGAGCCCCAAATGTTTTAGCCTTTCCTCATAATACTTCTGGGACAGAGGGCTCTCCATTTAAAAGCCCTCAGCCCCCCCACCACCACCACCACCAAGAACCTAGGGGTTTGTACTCTGGGCAAGGAGCCTGTGCAATTCTCACCAAGGCAGCCCTCCTGCATCCCCCAAAGCAGACAGGGAACGGCAAGTCCGTCTTCCTGAGGATACAACTCAGGATCCCTTAAAGCAGAGCCCAGGATGGTTACAAGTGCCATTACAGTGACGCTGGCATGCTTCAGACAGAGCCACGCCGAGCGAAAAAAGCCTGCACGCGTGAGATTGGATAAAGGCCAGAGATGGGCACAATGCTTCGTCGCAGTTTTATTTATTTAGTTAGTTTTATATTTATATAGCGCCCAATTTTCCCAAATGGGAGCTCAGTGCGGTTAACAAGATATACAATACCAAAAAAGAATACTTGGTTCCACGGTCTGACATATTTTTAAAAAATACCCCAACAGCAATCAGTAGAACCAAGATTTAAAATACAGAAGTCCCCCTCGCCGTTCTGCTCCCCCACTCACAAGCCTCGGTGCGCAGCCTGGGTCATCTTCCATCGCCAGCTGTCCAGCCCAGGGGCTGCCCCTCTCCGCCTCTCCTGGCAGCTGACCACTCAGGCGATGGGGCGGGAGAGGGATCCCCCCCTTGCACAGCTGTTGATTGGTCGGCTGCCAGAGGTGGCGGAGAAGGGCAGTCAAGGTGACGGAGGAGGACCCAGGCAGTGCCCCTGAACAGTGGCGAGTAGATCCGGCTACCTGTTCCCCCGGAGGACTCGCCATCTCTCACTCCCGCGACCAGAGATCCCATGCCCCCTTACCCGGCAAGGATCGGATGAACTCGTAGACGTCTTCCACGTTCCACTTGGTGGGCTCGCTGGGCAGGAAGTGGTGCCCGAGGGCCACCAAGTCCCGGACGTGGATGTCGGGCAGCTCCATGTCTCGCTCGCTGGGGCGTCGCCGCGAGGCCGAGGAACTGGCCGAGAGGGGCGAGAGGGGCTCCTCGTAGCTGGAGTTGTCCGAGCAGCGACTCGACTCCTCCTGGCCGTGGGACAGTTGCAGAGAGCCCGTGATTGGAAGGGGTCCCGAACTGGGAGGCAGGGAGACCGGAGCCTGGGAAGGCAGGAGGGCAAGAAGGCATGAGCTCCTGGCGGGGGGGGGGGAGTGGGCTGGGGCCGGTTGCGTTGACCCTCGGCCAAGCGCAAACGTTCAGCCACAAGGTGCTTCTTGGCATTGAAACACCGGAGGCTAAAACCCCCAGAACTTTTTTTGCAGGTCTGATGCATGCAGCTTCTAAACCCAGGGCTTTGTGTGTTTGGAACGCACGCTCTTTATAAACCCTGTTCTTATATTTTGGATTTTAACACCAGTTCTCTCTCCGGAAAGCCACACGTTCGAGATTGCTGACAACTCAGCTTTTAATTCCTTGTCCAGAGGTTAAAAATTATCTGTTTCTGTTAAAACATTTTGCTCTATCTTTCTCTTTTAAAAGGACCCAAGGCGGCTTATTCTGCCATTAAAAGACCATCTTGAAAAGCATTAAGTCAGCAAGTATACAACTAACTTCACAAGATATAAACAAATACAGTGGTATCTTGTATAAAGGAATTAATTCGTTCCAAATGGAATTATGTTAAGCAAATTTTCCTTTATACAAATTTTCCATAGGAATGCATTGAAAACAGAGTAATTCCTAATCGTGACCATTTTTATGTTGTACAGATTCACCCCATAGACAAGTCTGTTAAGCAAATTTCCCCTGTCTCCGGAATTTTTATGTTGTACAGGTTTTATGTTATACAAACCGTTTGTTATATGAGGGTCAACTGTACCATATTGAAAACAATAAATAAAATCAATGCTCAATGCTTTTAAAAGCTGAAAGGTACAACCACCCATTTGAGTACACATGGTTCTTAAATAAGCCGTCTCAGGGAATACAGTGGACCCTCGTATAACAAATGGTTTGTATAACAAAAAAATCTGTACAACATAAACAATTCCAGAGATAGGGGAAATTTGCTTAAAAGAATCGCCTATGGGGCAAATCTGTACAACATAAAAATGGTCGCAATGAGGGATGACTCCGTTTTCAATGCATTCCAATGGGAAATTTGTATAAAGGAAAATTTGCTTAACAGAATTTCATTTGGAACAAATTAATTCCTTTATACAAGGTACCCAACCTAGAGTAGAGCCGTTGAATCAACAAAATTTTCAGGAGGGTCAGTGACTGTGCAACTGCGCCTCTTCTAGCTAAGACCAACAACCGGTTGTCAACTAAGTGGACACACACAATTCTTTCACAAGCTGGTCGCAACCCCCAAATCACAAATTATCAAATAACAACAGAAAGGCTTCCTTCACTCTAAAGCTACTTCGTGGCAGAACGGCGATAGGGGAAAACCCAACCAGCTCTTGGATCTAAACAGCCTGGCAACCTTTACTGGTGGGCCGCAGCTTCCATTAATCATCATCAAATGCAGAGCGGGAAGGGACGCTACGGGTGATCATGTCACCGAGGCCAGTTGGGGAACCGGAAGTCCCGACCTGTAGCTCCGCAGCCAGAAGTCTCCACCTAGTCAGCGGTTCCAGTTTCATAGAAAGCCTGTGCCAGATCAAACTTGGTGGTCTTACAGGTCTCACTGCATTCTTTAGCCAGTGTCCCGGTCCAATATTTGGCCGGCCTGTTGGCTGCGTGCAGGATCCTACCCGGCCAGCACCTCCCTGTGTTGCCCCCCCCCCCCCTTTCTGCAGTTGCAACACTCCACACAAAGGAAGCGCCAAACTGATTACTGGCCCTTGGTCGTCAACAATCAGCATCCCTTGACCTGTCTGTGGAAGATGCCGATTATTTCCATATTTCAAGAAAGAGGCAACTCCTCCCTCGAAAACCCACACGGCACAACCCTGGAATTGTGACACAGCCTGGAAACCCAGGAGGAGCGCAGCATCCATGGGACCACGTTTGAAAGGTCCTCAGAGATACAAAAAAGAGCCCATGCAAGCATCAAATGCTACTCATTATATTGTCTCTGCCTCTTTCTAGGGGCCGGTTCTCATCAAGATGCCCTGGAATTAAGTATAAATACAGTGACCCCCACCTATTGCGGGGGTTAGGGACCCAACCCGACCCGCGATAATTGAAAATCCGTGATATGCGGAAGCAGGTCGGGTCAGGCCTGGGGCGCCTAGCTGGGGGGGTCTTTTACTTACCCTCAGCTGGGCACTGCCCCAAACAGGCCTGCGAAGGCCTACCCGGGCCTTTGGGGGCCTCCAGAAGGCTCGGGAAGCCCCTCGCAGGCCCATTTGGGGCCGTGCCAGTCCTGGGATAAGTAAGGGAGGCCTGAAACCGGCCTTTCCCCCCTTACCCCAGGGGGCCTTTTGTCATATACTGTGGTCCCGCAATATAGTGGGACCGCAGTATATGAACCGTGCATGGGCCGGGGGCCACTGGACATCTTTCAGGGGCTTCATTTAGTACAGTATCGGGCTTTTTGGCTGTAAAATAAAAAATGATTGGTTATTTGGTATACTCAGGCATTGGAAACCTGCACCAGCGGATACTGATTCCGCAGATATGGTGATCCTATTATCCAAGCACTCCCTATTTCTGGAAAAGGGTTCAAATCAGGCCTTCTTACCGCTTTCTTGCTTTCTTTACTGAGTGGCGGGAGGGTGGCCTTGCAGGTCCGACGGCGGCTATGCTGAGGCGTGTTTGCCTTCTGAAGTTTGCTGCGGTCCGGGTGGAAAAGCCCAACACGCTTCGTACAACCTACATTATATCTGTCCAGGAGTGAAAGAGAGAGAGAGGGAGAATGGGTCCAAGTTGAAAGCCTGAAAGGGACTTATGTTCCAAATTTGGCCAATTCTTCATTACACCCAATGCACGCAAGGCTTTTGCCCATTTCAGAACATCAACTGCTATGAATAATTAATCTGGCGTGTTGTTTTAATGCACTGATTGGGAAGGATAATTGGGGGAGGGGGACAATCCCTGATAGATGATGTTTCATGAGGGACGGAAAGTGAGGAGGGTTTGGGGGGGAGGCGGGGGGAGGCTACCTCTTGGCACATGCCATGGAGCAGAAGCGCTTGGACCGCTTGAACTTGTAGGCAAAGTCGAGACGACCGCAGAGCTCGCATTTCAGCTTGGGTGGCGATCCCTCCTCTTTGGACTCTGGGGGGGGGGGGGAGAGAACAGACTGTGATCGTAAGCCGAAGGGGAGCCAGCCGTGTGATGCGGCTGCAGGAAAGGCCAACGCGATTTCAGGCTGCGTTAACAGAAATATAGTCCACCAATCCTGCAAGGTTCTAGTTCCCTCTCTATTTAGCTCCAGTTAGGCTTCACCTGAAGTACCGAGTCAAGTTCTACACATCACATATCAAGAAGCATTCAATAGAAAATGGGACCAGCCCCACCCTGGGTCCAATCAGCTTTGATGGGGGCATCTGCCTTGAGCAGAAGGTCAGACTTGATGGCTTCCAAGGCCCCTTCCAACTCAATTACTCTGGGAATCCACGCAGTGAGATGCAGGAAGCTGGACTAGATGGGCCTTTGGCCTGACCCAGCATAGCTCTGTGTGTCCACAAAGTCAGCCAGGAAGGATTCTCTGGCTCCACTTCCAACGAGATTAATGCTGATTAATGTCTGTATGGGGAAGCCAAGCCCCCTGCCCCCCCCTCCCTGTGGGTTTACAACCTGAGTCGACATAGCACACTCGACAGAGTCAGGGGCATCGGAGAATTCTGCTCTTGCCTACAGAACAGCTCTGAGCCCCAAGCATGGCCCTGCCTGCGCTGGAAGTTACGGAGCCTCTGGGATCCCCAAAGAGGCACACAAGCAGGTGCGAGCGAGCCTCGGATTTCCTGGGTCGTTCTCCCAACCAACCAACCAACCCCACAGCCGTCTGGAGGGTGGGTCGACTCCTCCCCATGAAAAAAGGACTCGAGCCGAGTCCGGTGGGCGGGCGGGAGAGTGTCCCAAGAGGCCAAGGAGCAGGTCTTGAGATGCCCACCTCTGCCACCGAGGAAGGGCTGGAGGTGAAGTGACGGCAGAAGGAGAGTCTCTCTCTCTGGAAGGTCCCTCTCGCCCATCCCTGTGGAAGAAGCCCTGCCCCTTTCTCTTCGGCTGTGCATCCGCAGCCCCCACTCACCTTGCAGGTAAGGGTCCTCCATTTCCGAGTCCGTGGTGGTTGTATTGTCTTGTTGCTGCTGCTGCTGCAGCAGCGGTGGCGGCGCCGGCGCCTGCGGCGGTTTCTCAGCCAGGAGGCTCTGGGCATACTTCTTTTTCAGGCTCCCCACCAGCAGGGAAGAGCGCCCCACCTGGCAGGAGGCGGGCAAAGCCAATGGACACCGTGTGAGACAGCTGCCACACACACACACACAGCATAACCCCACAACAAAACAGACCGCCCACCCAGGAACCCCACCAGCATCCCAAACAGCAGTCTCCGACAGCCGCGTTCTTCAGTAACTACTTTTCAAGTGCATCCTGCAGCCATGAGTTCCACAGGTTAACTCTGGGCTGGGTGAAGATGCATTCCTTCCCACCTCCCATGAAATCTGCCCACTCCTGTTTCAAGCCATGGTTCTCACCAACACTGACGCATGACCGACCATACTGGCTGGTCACATCAGGGGTTGTAATCACACAACATTAGGGGTAGAATGTCAGGACTACCTCCTGTCCTGAGGTAACAGGCAGTAATGGGGAAATTTAGAAAATTAACAAGTAGTAAGCCAAGTAAGTACTTTGGATGGATTTGGATTTTGGATGGATTGATTAAATAAATAAATAAATAAATAAATAAATAAATAAATAAATAAATAAATAAATAAATAAATAAATAATAATAATAATAATAATAATAATAATAATAATAATAATAATAA
>JAHTLZ010000309.1:1304046-1327682 GCA_023846285.1 Phrynocephalus versicolor | reverse complement strand
ATAGATAGATAGATAGATAGATAGATAGATAGATAGATAGATAGATACTGTCAAACAAATTGGGGAAAGGTATAGGGAAACATAAAAAGAGGTGGTACAAAATACAGAGAGATGCAAGTTGGCAGTCACCTATATCTAATTGCCAATACTGTAGTTTAAATCTTTCTACACATCTAAACTGACTCATATTATAATGAAGTACTGTATATACAATAGTGCTTTTTCTTAGTTCTCTAGCTTTTGTTATTATTTTCTCTCTTCTTCATCCATATATAGTATTTCCCCCAGACTTTATGGTGATTATCCTTCCTGGAAAGCCAGAGAGCACACTACAGTCTAGCTCAGTGATGTCGAACCTTTTAGAGACCGAGTGCCCAAACTGCAATTCAAAGCCCACTATTTATTTATTTTTTTTTTGCAAAGTGCCAATACAGTAATTTAACCTTAATACTGGTGGCTGTGAAGGGGCGATGTCGGGTGCCCACAGAAAGGGCTCCAAGGGCCACCTTTGGCACCCGTGCCATCGGTCCGCAATCACTGATCTAAACATTCTGATAATTTATCCATCTCCATTGTTTCTAAAATTTTAAACATTAATTCCTGTTCAGATGGTATTCCAGGTTACTGTTGAACTTTCACTGCCAGGAACAAAGGCTTAAGGAAAAGCATTCATTCAACCACGGACTGGCTTGCTGGCTGGCTGACAAGTTGGTTGGCTGGCCAGTCAACGGGTTGTCTTTCTCCCCAAAAGGTGGCTCATAACATTAGAAAAAACACAGAACATAATATCTATGAAGGTTTGTCTCTAGGGAGTCCAAGTGGATGCTGAAAACCATGGATAATAGTAGATGCTAAATACTGTAAAGTAAAGGAGGGGGGGGGGGAACCAGAAAACCTGTTATAACATACAGTATCAGAACTGCCCATGCTATGTATAATCTTCTCAGACTGCTGATAAGTGAATACTGAATCCGTAGATACAAGGATCCTACTGCATGTCAAACATTATAAAAATACAATGAAACGATATGCTGAGGAAAACACAACTGAAACATTAAATGGAGTCACATTTTAATGTTTTGAACATTAAAAAATAGCTGAACTTTTGAAAGGTGTGGTGGTGGTGGTGGTGTCCTCCGGGCCTATCCAAAATCCAGTCCCCGGGTTATGTTCCTTATCCTGAAAAAAGCAGTAGTCAGTGATATTAAAGCACAGGACAGGCCGAGAGGGCAGCCAAGTCTTCTCTCAACCTGATGAGTGTCATTGTCCTTCCTTCCTTCCTTCTACCTTTCTACTGTAAAAGGACCAAAGGCAGCTTGCAAAAAAATAAAAGACAGCATTTAACCTCATACTCTTCAACACAATAAAAGATCAATGAATACAATGCAAAAAAAAAACCCACATAACCAACACCAAAACTACATTCAGAACAGGAAGTCACAACAATCCGTTTAACCAGACCTCTCAGGCAGCACACACTCAGGAAAAGCCTGCCTGAAGAGAAAAGTATTTGCTTGTGGAAGGATAGCAGAGACAGGGCCAGCTGGGCCTCCACTGAGAAGGAGTTCCAGAGTCTGAGAGCAGCCACGGAGTCATAGAATCCTAGAGTTGGAAGAGGCCTCCAGGGCCATCCAGTCCAACCCCCTGCCATGCAGGAAGCCCCATCACAGTATTTCCAGACAGATGGCCATCCAGCCTCGGCTTAAAAACCTCCAAAGGAGGAGACTCCACCAATCCTCTGTATTGGCAGCATATTCCACTGCCAAACAGCTCTAACGGTCATGAAGTTCTTCCTGATGTTCAAATGGAATATCTTTTCCTGTAGTTTGAAACCATTGCCCCGAGTCCTAGTCTCTGAAGCCATGGGAAACAAACCAGTCCCCTCTTCAATATTCAAATATTTAAACATGGATATCATATCCCCCCTCAGCCTTCTTTTTGAAAGGCTAAACATTCCCAGTTCCCTAAGACGTTCCTCATAAGACATTTCTTCCAGACCCTCAACCATCCTGGTCGCCCTCCTCTGCACCCGCTCGAGGTTGTCAACATCCTTTTTAAATTGAGGCGCACAGAACTGGACACAGGACTCCAGGTGGGGTCTGACCAGAGCAGAATAGAGTGGTACTATCACTTCCCTTGATCAGACACTATGCTTCTGTGGATTGCAACCAAGAATTGCATTGGCTTTCCTGGCTGCCGCATCACACTGCTGGCTCATGTTCAGTTTGTGGTCCACCAAGACCAGAGAAGGTCCTTTCCCGTGTCCCCACCAAACAAACATGGTGGCTTGGAATATAAGCTCACAGCCTCTTTCCATGTGCTGACACAAACGCTTATAGTGACCAAGATACGCTCAAAGGGAAGCTTGTGAGCTTCGTGCAAAGTGTGGGGGCCAGTTGTAGTCACCTCCTCTTGAGAAATCGGTATTTCTAGGATGTTAATTTTAATGTTATTCAGAATGTGGATGAGGGAATCAGCGGATACAGGTACACCAGATAAGGGGGACCAGAATTGCTTGTTCTGTTCCAAACATCAACACCCAAAACTGGTGCCAATTGAAAATTTAGGAAGAAACCCAACAGGTTATAAGGACCCAAGAAAAAGAGCCCCAGAGCAGTTCTAAGGAATACTTTATTTCAAACCATTTTATAATTGTGTACAATCGTAACAATGCAATGTATAGATTTAAAAACAACAACAGCCTTTTGCGTGTTCTTTGCCCATTGCTGTTTTTAATCTTTCCAAATGCATTTGGAAAGTAACCGGAAGGGGGATTTAGCTACTTCTCGAGTGTAAGGTCGGATGCAAGAGGGCACCAGGACACGACCCCAAGCATGGGGAGATCCCCTAGACCAGGGTTGGTGAACCTATGGCACGGGGGCCAAAGGTGGCACTCGGAGCCCTTTCTGTGGGCACCCGAAATCACCCCTTCACCGCCACCTGGATTTAGGGTTAAATGGCTTTACTGGCACTTTGCGAAAAATTAGTGGGTCTTGAATCACAGGTTGGGCCCTCGGTCTCTAAAAGATTCGCCATCACTGCCTTAGACGGCAGGAGCGGAAGAGTGGCTGATGCATGTTATTGGACCTCTTTAAAAAGGCCAAACAAGCTGCAAGCTTTTCACAGACGGAATCCTACTTTTTTCCAGCCTTCGCAGTAAAAACATTCAGATTCAAAACAAGAAACGAAGAGGAAGAGAGAGAGAGAGAGAGAGAACTTATCCAAACAACCCCAGCTTCTCCCCCCCCCCCCCCACACACACACCGCAGCAAAAAAGAGGGAGAGGGGGGCGAAAGGGGTCACCTCAGAGGTTAACCAGCATCAGCAAGGGTCTTTGCACTTTGACCTTGCCAAGGCTTCTCAAGATGGCCATCCATCATCCTGGCCTGCTGGCCACATTCTTCCAGACCCCAGGGGTCTGTATTTCCAGCAACCCCCGCAACCCCCTTCCTCTGGGTAAACAATAATCCAGCTGGAAGGAGGGCTCCGTTCCCCCCACCACCAGGGCCCTCTTTTCCTTCCAGAAGGGCATTGGCCCAGCCCTTTCGGGGCAAAGCTTACAGCTCCTGTTGATGGGGTCCTGGGATTTGGATTTGGTGATACAATTCGATACAATTAGATGTCAGACATCTAATGACCCTCACAGGGCTTCTAAGGTGTGAGAGTTTCGAGTGTTTTTTTTTAAAACCAGCTCTGCACCCCCAGTGCGTTTCCCTGGCTGAGCGGGGATTCAGACTCAGGACCCCTGCGTCTAACCGCCAGGCAGCAGCATCACACAGCATTCCCAAGTCTCCAACTACAAATCCCAGCAGATATATATATATGCAAGCCAGCGCCGGGGTTTAAGCCCACTCCCCCCCGCCAAATGGCTGAGAGTTCTGGAGTGTAACACCCACCTGGCACCGGCACAGCTGTAAGTGGCTCAGGGTTTAACCCCACCACCACCACCCGAAGGCCTTTGCATCTTGGAAGGGCATCTCGCCTCCCAAAATGCTACCCTCCCCCCACAATTTTAATTGCAAAGCGCTTCTCGGAGACCGGAATACAAACAGCCCCATCATCCTCCCCACTGGGACATCCTCTCCCAACTTTGCATAAACCAGCTCATGAAAGGGAAACTTGTGCTATTGATTTTAGCCCCAGGGCTCCTGAATTCAAGAACTTAGCAGGGTTTTAAACAGAGAGGAGATAAGGCAATGTTGCCAGAGTGGCCAATTTATTGCAGAAAAAAGCACACCAGCTGCCTCAACTCCACCCATGGAAAAAGCTTGGCACCATCTATTTCTTAAACTGAATCTAGCGTGGTCCTCCCTGGCCTAAAAGCGGAACCCTGTGTTAGAGTCATGGGAAAGTTCCTTTTTCCCCTCGGATAATCAAGCCGTACTTGGCCCCAGAGCTGGCATGGCCATTGTTCTCCAAGAATGCCACTTCCCCAAAACTTCTCCTGGGACTACAGGACCCAAAATCCCACAGCCAAAGGCTCTTCTAACTTCTGACATTGTTTTTTTTTTAAAAATCTATTTGTATTTAAGGAACATTTTTACCCACGCAAGAGCCCCTGTGTCATTTTGGAGGGGAAGAGACGCAAGGGGGGGGGGGGAATGAGAATTTGCAGACCGCACGGTTTTTTTAAAAACTGGGGTTCTTTTTTTAAAACCCTGGACAAAACACACAAAAGATACTTTCCGGAAATAAGAAGATTTCACATTGCTCTCCCCCTCAGCTTTTTGTGTTTGCTGTGCATGGAGTCCACTCCAAAAGCAGTCCAAAACTTGGGAGGCAAACCAGCCTGGAACCCCAGACCTACAAGAAGAGACCACGAAACTCCCCAAGCCTCAACCAATATTTCCATCCCCACTGATCAGAGGAATTTTCGGAGGGCATCACTTATGGGGTGGCCTCTCAACCACCCCATAATCCCTCCCCCCCCCACACACACAGAGCAACTGGCTTGCACCCCCATCACTTCTGGACAGGGGTCAGGAGGACTGCCCAGCAGGGAACAAGACAGGGTGGAAAGAAGAGGTGCATGACCCCCCCCCCAATAAAAAGCTTTCCATACCTGGGGAGGGAGGCCTTCTGGTCAACCCTGTCTTCCCTCATAGCACAGACTGGCCCAGGGGAACCAAAATGCAAAAAACTGGGGTACTTACGGTTCGGACAGAAACTCGGGATGAATGGCCAGGCCTCAAGGTTGCAGGATGGGCAAAGGGGGCATGATGGTAGACAATAGCAAGGAATGGGGAAAGCAAGGCAGGAGGAGAGCAGAGGCTGGCGGCTGGGAGTCAGGGCACAAAGGCTGTCCTAACCACATGGCCGGCCGGGGGTGGGCTGGGCTGGGGGGGGGGGGATGCCCCGGTTCCCGGAGGCTGCCTCTCTGCCTTCCCAAGTTTGGGTCTCCAGCGGGACAAAGGAGTGACCTCTAACCCTCCTCCTCCTCCTCCTCCTCTTCCAACCCCCACGAGGGGAGGAGGGCCAGGAGAGGAGGAAGAGGAGGGGGGCAGCGATAAAGTTTCCAACAAGCTTGGCAGGCAGGGGAAGAGGAGGCGAAATTTCCAAAACGAACATACAGACACCCCCCCAGGCAAAAAGAAAAAAAAGCAGGCTCCTCTCTGCCTCAAAAGCCTTGCTCTCCAGGAAATTCTGAATTCCCCAGGGGTGCTTTAAATGGATCCCAACAAGGTCCCATTATTGGCTTCAGCTGGCCCAGGTAAGGAATTATGGCAAAATCCCTTGCCTGGGAAACACACCCAGCTCTGCCAAGCAGGGATTAATCTGCAAAAAAGGGGCCAGGTTGTAGGATGAGGAGGAGGAGGTCCAAAATGCCCCCCCCCATGCCCGTTAAGGTGTGCAGTATAACTCATTTGGTATAATTGGTGTTCTTATTTAGATTAATAACCCTGATAAAGGTAAATTGCTCACAGCTAGATATAGTACTGTATTGGGTTTGGGGTTTAATTCATATATAATAAATACCTGTACACCCATATGGATGACGGGTGGTTATTTTTTTCAGGTGCCTTTGTTCTCGGTTTTTATTACTTGTTAATAAAATAAGACAACTATTGTTGTCTTTGTTCTCAGTTTTTATTACTAAAATGTTAATTTAAAATATATTTTTAAAAAAACAAAGGATAGTGCTTAGTTGCCTTTGATCTAGGAATTCTAAAAGTGTTTGTCATGGCGCAGTGGTTAAATGCCTGTCCTGCAGGTAAAACTGTGCTCACGACCTGGGGTTCAATCTCAGGTAGCAGGCTCAAGGTTGACTCAGCCTTCCATCCTTCCAAGGTCGGTAAAATGAGTACCCACCTTGCTTTGGTGGGGAGCATTGTGTAGCCTGCATAATTAAACTTAAACCGCCCAGAGACTACTTGAAATGGTCTGGGGCGGTATATAAGCAGAATTGCTTTGCTTTACCTGTTTCTTGTTTACAATTGCAAGGAAATGATATATTTAATGTAGATGCAATACACAGCAAATGTAGAATACACCAAACTCGCAAAGATACTAACAAACAAAACACAAAGCACAGCTGGGGAACAGGAGGAAAGCACTTTCCAGCTGCGTTTGACAAACAAGCCACCTTAAATCCTTCTAATGGAGATCCCCAAGGAATGGCATTTGGGCGGATTCAGACCTACCGGTCAATCATTGTGAGAGTCCTCACAACCACACCCGTACAGCCACTGCAAAGAGAATCCCAAAAACACCATACTATGCCGTGTATCCGAATCCACGAAACACTCCCGGCCTTATTCAACGGCTGCCAGGAGCAGGTCTTTTGCAGAGCTAAAGGCTCTGAATGGCTCACTCAAAACCAAGCTATCCCACATGTCTTTCCCCAATTGCAACAGGAACAGCAGTATTGCTTCTTTTTTTTAAAAAAGCACACATTTCCTTTCTGGCTATGACGAAGATTGCAGCTAAGGCCTGACAGAGACTGAGTGCTTTGTTGCACGAATTCCCTCAACCTCACTTGGTACAAAGCTGTGCCATGGGGTTCAAATTTCCCCTCCGCCTGGTATTCTATTACAGTCTTCTTTTGAACATAGCATAGCTCAGTGGTTTAGACATCTCTGACTGAAGAGCCAAAGGCTGAGAGTTCAATTCCCCCCTCCCCCTGGTTGACTTGAAGATCCGGGGTCCCCTTCAAGCTCTCAATTTCTAATACAAGGATGATAATGATGATTCACTAACCGGGTTCAAATTCCCTCTCAGTCATGAAGGCCACTAAGGGCTGATATCAGACTCGTTGCTACCTCTCAGGCTAGCCTACCTCACAGGGCTGCAGTGAGGAAGCTTCTTTAGCACATCAAGAGCCACGGGCTGACCAGAAAAGAAAGCTAGATTCAGATGGAAAAACTGGATACGAATCAGATTTTAAAGTGACCGGGGATCTGTTTCTTACAACAGAGATCCCAGGATACAAAACCGCATCACAACTGGGGGAATGGGCTGCGAAATGGCAAATGTGTTTTGGTGTAGGAAAATGTAAAGTAATGCATATTGGGGCAAAAAAATCAAACTTTATCTATCAACTCATGGGCTCTGAGCTATCCGTTGATGGATCAGGAAAGAGATCTTGGTGTATTGGTGGACAGCTCCATGAAGGTGTCTCCCCAATGTGTGGCAGCGGTGAAGAAGGCCAATTCCATGCTAGGGATTATCAAAAAGGGGATTGAAAATAAAACCGCCAACATTATACAAAACAATAATAAGGCCGCACCTGGAGTATTGTGTACAATTCTGGTAACCGCATCTCAAGAAAGACATAGTGGAACTGGAAAAGGTGCAGAAGAGAGCGACTAAAATGATTGCTGGGCTGGGGCACCTCCCTTATGAGGAAAGGCTAAAACATTTGGGGCTCTTTAGTCTGGAAAAAAGGTGCCTGAGGGAGGATATGATTGAGACATACAAAATAATGCAGAGCATGAGTAAAGTGGATAGAGGGACGCTCTTCTCCCTCTCACAAAATACCAGAACTAGGGAACATTCACTCAAACTGAGGGCTGGGAGAGTGAGAACAGACAAAAGAATTTTTTTTTACCCAGTGTGCTGTTAATCTGTGGAACTCCCTGCCACAGGATGTGGTGATGGCATCTGGCCTGGATGCCTTCAAAGGGGGATTGGATAGATTCCTGGAGGAAAAGTCCATCCCAGGTTACAAACCATGATGGAGATGGGAGTAATCTCCAGGCTTAAAACCGGGGTCCTTCAAAGGCCAGATGCAGGGGAGCAGAATCAGGAGACAGATAATCTAGTCTCTCGTGCTCCCAGAAGCATCTGGTGGGGCCACTGTGAGATACAGGAGGCTGGACTAGATGGGCCTTTGGCCTGATCCAGCATGGCTCTTCTTAGGTTCTTAACATCTGGGGCTTGCTTTTTTGTGTGTGCGTAGTTGTGACAGGAGAGGTGTGGGGCAGGAATGTTCCCCATGTTTCTCATGGAAGACCCCCCAGAACATCTCTAGGCAGAGGCCATTACTCCACGGTTCGTAGCCGGGGACTAGAAAGGCCTAATCCAAGAATGGTGCTCTTAAAATGGACCCTCCAAGAATTAGGTAACAGGACAGACAGCAGGACTATCTATCAGGCCCTGAAGGAGGCCCTGTGTCGCATCTCTGAAGGAGTCCCAGACACACCATTTTGCCTGCTTCCAATCTGAACAGTAACTCATGCAGAAACCCCGGCGGAATGGGATCCTGCGCTTTCAAAAACGACAAATGGTACAGCTTCAGAAATTCTCTCTACACCTGGTTGACTTTTAGCTGGTGGATTTTGCACAGAATATTGGTTACGGTCTCAGGCAGCGTGCTGATACATCCCAGGCTGAGGGGTGTCATGGAATGTCCCCACAGGTGAGCTGACACGGCACCCTGGCAATTCTCTCATCTCCTCAGGAGTTCCCATCTCACAAAATAAAAGAAGATGCCAAACTGCTCGTTGTAGTCTTTTCACAACGGGTGCAAAGTCCACTTGGCACAAAAAAAAAAAAAACTGTCTCCAGACTCAAGTAAGTTTCCCTACTTCTCCTGAAGCTCAGCATAGTAGATACAAAATGCCCAAGTGATGGATCACAAAACAAAAACAAACAACCAAACAACTTTTGGTTTAGTTGGCAAAAACAGACTCGGGATTTTCCCAGCGTCGTGGGTTCTACGGAAATGCACCAAAGCCCGTGCCTGGAAATGCAAGATCCTTCTCTGATACCAGCCCCCTCTTAATGTCCTCTAGCTAGCTCTGAGGAGAGAACTTTGGATGTGGTTCAGTTCCTGTTTCTCAAAGTCAGAATGACAACCCTGCGGCACAGGACGAGCCCCACTGCTGGAGCAGTGTTGGCGAACCTACGGCACAGGTGCCAAAAGCAGCACTTGGAGCCCTTCCAGTGGGCACCTGACATCGCCCCTTCACAGCCACCTGTATTCAGGTTAAATGGCTGCATTGGCACTTTGCGAAAAATTAGTGGGTTCTGAATCGCAGTTTGGGCATTCAGTCTCTAAAAGGTTTGCCCTTCCTGCACAAGAGGGCGATGTGCCCTTTCAGAGGCCTGGCTTTCCCTGGATTCTCAGCTACTCAAATGAAGGATCCCCATCTTCTGGAGACATGCCATCCCATAATAAAGACTTAGCACTGCTCTTCGGATGAGGGACACTCACATCCCAGGGAGCCCAAGCCCGCCGTTCCAGCAACGGGCCCAACAAAGCAAACATCTGCCTTTTCTCCCTGCAAGGCGGCATTTTGAAGGACCTCAGAGGCCATCTAGTCCTACCCGCTGCTCAACGCAGGATTCTGCAGCAGAATTTCTGGCAGCCATTCAACCGCTGGGATGAAACACCTCCTTTAAGAACTGATCCCTCCGGATGAGGCTACGATTAATGTATAATTTTCTTTGCTTTCTTGTGCGTTCCTGTTTTGGGGCATTGGCTTCAGACCTGGATCCGTGAATCCTTCTCCCATTCTTGAGTGTATAGTTTTATGGGCAAGTGGTGGTGGGGGGGTAGGATTTCTGAATTTCATTCCTAAACCACCCAGAGTAATGTGTTTCACTGAAGGGGGCCTCATGTAAACAAACAAACAAACACCTATATGGTTTGTTTCTTTGTTTACACACATGAACTTGAGGGCATCTTCAAAAGGGATCAACTAAAACTTGAGGATGGCTTTCTTCCCTGTGCTAAGAGTACCTCTTCCATTAAGACGTCCAGCCCACAAATCAAATACTGTAATCTCGGATAGCAAGAACTGTGCTTCCATCCTGACAAGCCAGAAGACTCATCTTAAATTCTCACCACCGGCCACGATGACACAGGAAATCTGTTGCTTGTGAACTCAGCACAATTAACTACACCTCCCTTGCTAATGTAAGTGTCAATACCAGGCCCCTCCGCCCCACACACATTTAATCATCGCCAATCTTGCCCAATTTAAGGAACATTGCACAGTTAACGACACAAAACGAAAGGCGGTGCGGAGGGAGAAGGAAAAAGAGGCACACGTTGGCAATTTGACAAGGCCCGTGCAACGAAAGCCTGTATCGACACGTCTCACTGGAGACTGTACCTGCTCACCCGCTTCTCCCACTCACCTGAACAGCCTGGCGATCTGGGATCCCGCCGTACATGGAGAGCTGTGGGCCAGTTTGGCGTCCATTGCTGGTGCTGGTGGCAGTGGTGGTGGCTGCGGTGGTGGTGGTGGCCACCGTCACCGTAGTGGCAGTGCTGAGAGGGAGGGGAGGGGCTTGGAGCTGCTCGTTCTCCATGGTGACCATCCAGCGTGCCAGAGACGTTAGGGGGGAAGGACGATGGGTGGCCAAGAGGATGATGGGCAATCCGAGGGATGTAGCTATGGGGAAGAAGCACAACAACAAGGGGTTAATCAAACCACTACAAAGTCCACGGCAGTGGGAGACTCATTTGGTGGCCTCGATGGCTCCGGTGACCATCGGGGGGGGGGGTTACATAAGAACATAAGAAGAGCCCTGCTGGATCAGGCCAACAGCCCATCTAGTCCAGCTTCCTGGATCTCACAGTGGCCCCACCAGATGCATCTGGGAGTGCACAGGACTAGATCTCTGTTTCCTGATACCACTCCCCTGCATCTGGCCCTTGAAGAACCTGTGTTTTTTTTTTTTAAGCCTGGAGATGACACACATCTCCATCATGGTTTGACACCTGGGATGGACTTCTCCTCCAGGAATCTGTCCAATCCCCTTTTGAAGGCATCCAGGCCAGATGCCATCACCACCTCCTGTGGCAGGGAGTTCCACAGGTAAAAAAATATATTTTCATTTGTCTGTTCTCACTTTCCCAAACTTCAATTTGAGTGGATGTCCCCTAGTTTTGGTATTTTGTGAGAGGGAGAAGTGTGTCCCTCTATCCACTTGACTCACGCCCTGAGTCACAGAGGGCATGAGTCAAGAGGGCATGAGCCTCCATCTCACAGAGATGGAGGCTCAAGTTGCAGGATACTCAGACCTGAACCACAGTTTGGAGGCCACCCCCCTCGCTTTGTTTTTAACAAGAGACTCGAACTTGTTGCCCAAGATGGACTTGGGACTCACAGCTGATGCCTCTGGCCTGAGCTGTCCAGAAATGTCACCCCAGAGGTTTTGAGAGATCTTGCTTCAATCTTTTTCTCCACCGTTTTTATTTCTCTAACGTGCTGGGGCGAGAGCTAAGAGTCCCGAGGGCCCAACCAAATCTTGCTTGCACCCAATTCCTCGCCGGCTCCCCTTCCCTCAAAGGGATGTGAGCTATCTCGACTCCAACACCAATAAAACCCCAGATAGGGTGGCAGTAACTCAGAACGAAGCCTTGTGATCAACCAGCACCACCGATCCCACATCGAATGAGCGAGCAGAGATTCAAATTCAGGGCTCCAAAGTCCAGTCATTGAGGGTCCGTTCCCCACCACACACACCACAGCAGATATTTCAGGCCCAGAGAGGGCATTCTTTCAAGCCATGTAGGGGTGAGGACAGAGCAGATTGCGGGTGGGGGGTGGGGGGTGTCAGGTCTTTGCCCAAGAAGGCAGAGACTCACATCATGTTACTTCAGTCCAGTCCCATCTTTTCACCCTGTTCCACCTCACAGGACTGTCGCGCAGGTACGAGTTGGGGGACAGTGGGAGAGCCACAGAGGCTGCTTTGGGGTCCGTGGGAAGAGAGCCAAGAGAGATTAACAAGGGAATACAGCAGGGCCTCCCTTATCAGCGGGATCCCCATCCACTGATTCACTGATCCACAGACTGAAAATGCGGAAAGAAACATCCAAGAAATTAGAGTATTTTCCCATGCACACGGCTATAATTTTTTTTCTGAAACTGACAAGACTAAAAATTGAGGGTCATCTTATACACGGAAGTAAGCCAAGGAGAGAACCGAATGGTTGTGAATCTGTAATTTTGGGTTGGAAAAGTGGGGGTCGATGGGGCATCTTATAGATGGGAAAATATGGTATACTCTTTGTAAGGGTTCAATTCTCTCTAGTACCGGTTCCGATCCATAAAAGAGTCCCGAGTCATATTTGCTATATATTTCAAATGGGTTTTTAATCAAGAACGTCGGTAGAACATAAACATGGATTTTCTTCAGGCACTTGTGGTAACTTAATAAACTTAGTTGCATTAACATTCTCGAACAACGGTTCCTCTAACTGCATCGCGAACGGACTTCCTTTCTTTGAGGGAGTGTTTAAAAATAATGGCGACTGGCCGAGCCTCGCCCCAGACATTATGTGCCGCAGCACAGGGATTTGGCCCATTAGGCTACCAGGTTGTCTGTCTTCCCCCTCTTCCATTTGGGATTAAATCTATCAAGGTATCCCGGCCGCCTCATCAGCTTCACTTGCACCAACCACCGAAACTCCTCCAAGTCTCTCACTCTGAACCTCCCTCCTTCATCTCTCTGCTCTCTCTGCTCCGTCTTCTTCCAACTCAAACTTCCTCGGTCTCTTCAGATACGCACAATGCTTCCCTTGCTACATCTCCCTGTTCCATCTCCATAACCCTAGACATCACTTTATTCTTCTCTTGTACTTTGGTTTTCTCCATCCCAGATATCACCCCTCCAACATCATCCTTTGTGGATTTTAGCTCGGCTTTTAACACCATTCTCCCACAATGTTTGATCTCTAAACTGGAAGGTCTAGGGCTTCCACCATCACTTTGTGGCTGGATTTTGGATTTTCTGTCAGAACGTTCTCAGAGGCTCCGGTTGGGCCCTTATACCTCTAATACTCTTAGTACCAACATTGGAACACCACAGGGATGTGTACTTAGCCCACTCCTTTATATTCTTTACACATTTGATTGTGTCTCTGCCTATCCTAGCAATAGGATCATTAAGTTTGCAGATGACACAACTGTGATTGGGCTCATCTCTGGCAAGGAGAGTGAGACGGCTTACAGAGGTGAAGTGGAGAGGTTGACCACGTGGTGCAGAATAAATAACTTGCACCTAAACATAAAGAAAACAAAGGAGCTTGTGGTGGATTTCAGGAGGCAGAAAACTGATATTCAACCACTGGTGATTGATGGGACTGGTGTGGAGAGGGTTAGAGGTTTTAGATTTTTGGGCATTGAGTTACAGGAGGATCTGTCCTGGAGTGTCAACACAAGGGGGCTTGCAAAGAAGGCTCAGCAGAGACTGTTTTTCTTAAGAACTTTAAGGAAAAACCATCTTCCACAAAAGCTGCTGCTGGCCTTCTATCATTGTGCAATTGAGAGTGTGCTTACTTACGGGTTATGTGTGTGGTATGGAAGTTGTACCCATCGGGATAGGACAGTGTTGCACAGATTTATAAGAATTGCAGAGAGTATTGTGGGCTGCTCACTCCCGACCCTAGCACAAATTTATACTACCAGGTGCCACTGTAAAGCATTAGATATATTAAGAGATCCATCACATCCTGGTCATCGCCTCTTTGAGTTGCTGCCATCGGGACGGAGATATAGAGTACTGATGGGAAGAACAAACCGTCTCAAAAATAGCTTCTTTTTAGAGCAATATTGGCCTTAAACAGAAAATCTGGACTTTGAAGTCAGCTTATTTTATATATCATATTTTAGTCATTTTATATGCCATATTTTATGTGTTGTAGCTGTTTTTAAATCTCAGTGTAATGTTTTAAATGAGTTGAATATAGCAACCATGAAATTTCGTTGTTCCTGCAAGGGGGCAATGACAATAAAGATTCCTATCCAATCCAGACGGCTCACCCCTTCCTTCCCTCTCACACTCTTCCAAAGACGAAGTTAACAGAACTAGCACTAGAGGGAGCCACAGAACACACTACAGTCTAGCTCAGTGATGGCGAACCTTTTAGAGACCGAGTACCCAAACCGCAATTCAAAACCCACTTTTTTTTTTTTTTTTTTTGCAAAGTGCCAATACAGTAATTTAACCTGTATACTCGTGGCTATGAAGGGGCGATGTCGGGTGCCCACAGGAAGGGCTCCGAGTGCCACCTTTGGCACCCGTGCCATAGGTTCGCCATCACTGGTCTAGCTTTCACTATTAAAATATCATTTGCCATTATCCTCCCCCCCCCCAGCATCTACTGGTGATCTTGGAGTCTTACTGTACATTAAGAAGACTTTTTTTTTGACACAGCTCCACAAAGGAGCCAGCTGCAGCATAACACGTCCCATGGAGGCTCCAGATCTCCAAGTGTTTGAAACTTCATTCCCTTATAGTGACAGCCAGCATGGCTAATGGTTAGGTATGGTAAGTGTGATCTCTGGATGGCAAAGCCTAGTTAGATCTTCCTAACGCTTGGGTGAGACATGGAGAGGTTATTTCATAACACACGGGACAGAGGGACTGGTCGATCTAAGGCAGTGATGGTGAACCTTTTAGAGACCGAGTGCCCAAACTGAGATTCAGAACCCACTAATTTTTCACAAAGTGCCAATACAGCCATTTAACCTGAATACAAGGTGCTGTGAAGGGATGATGTCGGGGGCCCACAGAAAGGGCTCCGAGGGCCACCTTTGGCACCCATGCTGTAGGTTCACCAACAGTGATCTCAGAGGCAACCTAGCCTTGCGCAAAACTTTTAATCATAGCAGGCCCTGTGTCCAGCCTAGTGGGAGAGGTATCCACATAAGCATGAAAAGAATGCCACCTTGATGGGGTTCAGATTTTTAAATGGCCTAGTGCATGGGTGCCAAAAAAAGAAAAAAGGGGAGTTACAGTGGGTACAGCAGGACCCTTATATCCACAAGGAATTGGTTGCATGCCCGTGCAGAATCCAAAAACAATGGATAAATGTGAATTCCAGACAGCATGGTGAAAGCGGGGGAAATCCAGAAAAAAGTAATTTTCCCTTGTAATTACCTGAACTGACCATAAGAGGGCGAGAGATAGCATGCCATGTATGCATCAACAACAAGAATACAGTGGTAACTTGTATAAAGGAATTAATTCGTTCCAAATGAAATTATGTTAAGCAAATTTTCCTTTATACAAATTTCCCATAGGAATGCATTGAAAAAGGAGTAATCCCATTTTTATGTTGTACGGATTTGCCCCATAGGCAATTCTGTTAAGCAAATTTTCCCTATCTCCCGAATTTTTTATGTCGTACAGATTTTATGTTATATACAAACTGTTTGTTATACAAGGCTCCACTGTACATGGCATGGTCTCTGGCCCCCTCAAGTGGCCATATCCAATAATGACACCATGGAAATACTTTTTTCCTAGTTTTTTTCCTTTATATTTTTAATATTTTCAAACAACGGCACATACTGATCTCGCGGATATGGGCAACAGCTATCAGAATCCACTTGTCAGCCTGGTCACTGGAGGTTGTTATTCCCAAGAAAATATTTCTCTAAGTATTATTCTAGATTTTGCACCATGCTCGGTCCAGTCCTTTAAACCACAAGCTGATGGGTGCCTTTCAGGCAGCTTCCATTTATAAAATTCTAATCTACCTCACAGGACTGTCTTCCAGACAGAACAGAGAGGAGAACACAGAAATACCAGCCTCTCACTCCTTAAATAAGTGGCAGGATCTCGGTGGAAGGAATTAGCATACCAAACCTGCTGTGTTTATTTTTGTGGCAATCTCACAAACGTTAAACAGAGACACTCTTCTATTCAATGCACAAGTTACCCCCAAGAAGTACAAATCACTACTGATACTGACCCATCTAACATGGCATCATCATAAGCCACCAGCCACAAGAACGGTCATGAAACCTGCTCTGTTCTAAGTGTTCTCTATGCCTTAAGATTTTCATCTTTCCACCTCCCAAACTACAAAGGGAAAAAAGAGAGAGAGAGAGACATCTAGAAAGGAGAATTTGCCGCCTGGATCCATGCTTGGTTTCAACCCCTGAAAATCCAGCTTGGTGTCTCCTTGAGGTCTAGACGCTTGCATCGGCCAGCCAAGATGCAAGTAGTTTACACCAGCACAGTGAGGGGACACAGCCTGGTCTCAAACGGCCTGCCTGCCTGCCAACCGTGCAAAACCCCATGGCAGGTTACGGTGCTGGAGCGCTACATCGCTTCACCTACCTCTGCTACATCCTGGTTTTAAGGAGAAGGGTGCTCTGGTGGGGACAGGTGAGGGTGGTCTTTACGGAGCTGATGGGGGTCTCTTCCCGGGGGGGGTCCATCCCATGGTTCAATCCTATGCATATCCAGGTGCACGCAAAAGCATCTCCTTCCAAGAAGCGTTTTTCGCAGACAGGATGTTGGTTCAGGTACCCCCCCCCCTGCTAAGCGAGGAAAAAGCCAGGGCCGGGAGGCCGAGTTTAGGAGCACACACCAGTCGTGCGCTACCGGCAAGGATGCGAGGCACCCTGGCAGCTGTTCATATGCCTCTCGGGGGTCTTCATTCAGAGGAGAGGAGGTGCCACGCGCACAGGTCCGTCAGGGTGACGTGCCGTCTTTGTTTTTACTTCTTCTCTCCCCCTACCACCACCACCACCACCACCACCAATGCTCTGCACAGACCAGCGAGTGAACACATATCCCAGGCTCGGGAGGAAGGGAGGGGAGAAATAAAGATGACAGCCCAATTTTCTGATGATGGTTGCTTAGCGACAGCCAATCAGGCCCTTGGCTTTTTGCCTGCTGAATTTCATGCAAATAGTTTTAGAGGGCTGCTCTCTCTCTCTCTCTCTCTCTCTCTCTCTCTCTCTCTCTCATTTTTAATCTCACAGGGTCAGCCAAGCAGCTTAACGATGCTCCCAAGGGGCACATTAAGGGCCGATATGATCCCCTCTCAGAGGCTTCCCTGCCCAGGAGCCAGAATGCATATGCATGCATGGGTGTGCACACGCACACACACGACACACATCCTGTCCATAAAGAGAGAGGGCCACAAAACCGGATCCAGGAGAGCTGTGGGAAAAGGGAACAGAGCAGCCCCGCAGCTGGTCCCATCGCTCTGAATCCAGGTTGCTCGTGTCTGTTGTCACCCGTCCGAGAGCCTGAATTTCGGTGCTTGGTTGTTGTTTTTAAAGAGGGAAAATATATTTTCCCCTTCCCCTGCAAGAAACGGAGGGATTTTGCTCCTGTATAAACAAATCCATACATGAATTTCCTCGATCGGGGTCCCCAATGAAACAGCACGGTACAAACCAGATCAGAAGGTGCAAGGTCCACAATTCCAAATCGGGCATCCACTTGGGAGGTAAAATTGAGTTCCTAAGTCTCCAAAACAGAGGACGATGGGGGGCGGGGGGGGAGGTGGAGATCAAAGTCTGAGCAGAGAATTCTGCCAAGCTAGGGGAGCTGCACAAAATTGAGCGAGCCAACTGAGGGAAAATGACCTACCCTCAAAACACACGTTCGGCAATTAGTAGATTCCACCCAGGGGTGGTGTCGGGGAGAGAGTGACAGGCGTAGGCCTCAAGAGACCTGGTTTTGAATCCCTGCTAAGCCATGGAAACTCACTGGGGGAGTGGAACTCGAAAAACCCATTCCTGAAATAGTTCGATTACCTTGATTTTTATTTATTTATTTATTTATTTATAATATGTTTTAAAACCCTGCCTTTCTCCTTGGAAAAGGACCCAAGGGGGCTTACACTATTGAAGGACAATATACAACCCAGAACCTTTTAAGACATATTCAAGCTAAGAGCAATGAATTGGAAGGGGTATCTTACATCATTAAAAAGGCAGTATGAAAGCTAATCAGAAAATGCAAAAAAAAAAAAAAACCAAATTAAAAGAAAAAAATTCCATTATGAAAGATGGAAAACTGAACACCCTGTTATAGAAATAATGTGTCATCAGGTCCATCCTGCAATTTTGGTGACCCTTGATGGACCCAGGCTCACTCTTCTTGCAGGAAGCACCATGAGAAATCCAACTCCTCACCTCTGGATTGGCAGCCAGACCCCTTACCCAATGAACTCTCCAGTCAGCTGAAAGCCCTGCTAAGAGTCCCTCTAATCCAGTTCCAGCATAGAACCCCCAGCGTGAAAATAAGCACCCTGGGGTTCCTCCATAAATCCAACCCCTCTTGGTTGCCTCCCTGAAAAGCAAAGAAGTTTTCCTTCCCACCCTCATGGGCCAAATGGTGCTTAAGGGCTAGAAACTTGGTTGTCTACTTCAAAGGGGAGGGGAAGCCAAAAAATGACTGGTACTTAAGGGCTAGAAACTTGGTTGTCTACTTCAAAGGGGAGGGGGAGCCAAAAAAATGACTGGTGCTTAAGGGCTAGAAACTTGGTTCGTCTATTTCAAAGGGATGGTGGGAAGCTGAATTCTCTTGGGTGGACCTCCAGTGTGTGCTCATAATCCAAACCACACCCCCTAGTCATGCCAGGATGAACCCTCCAGGGGTAAAATCTGGGGATGGGGGGGGGGATGGACATGAAGGCAGAGGAGTCATCATTCATGGTCTCTTCCGTGGGAAAGGAAGCAATCCAACAGGGCGAGCTTCTCCCACCAAGACTGGGAAGCTCTTTTCGATGTCTTCCATCCCGTCCCACGCCTGCCCTGCCACCCCCGCCCACCGCCCCCCATCTACCCCCCAAGGATTCCATTAGCTGGCTGGTGGGGCAGCAGGCAGGACCCCCGCTTGATCTGCAGGTGCCATCGATTTATGCTGGGCTAATGTGTATGCAAATCAGCCATTGCAGGGAAATGAAGAGTGGTGGGGGGCAAGGAGGTGGAAAACCCCTCTGAATTCAGTAACCCCCCTTTATAACCACAGAAAGAAAGAGGGGGGAGGCTGGTTTTGGGGACAGGTGAAGGACGGCAGACAACCCAGGATTTCATTCCAACGTCGGCCTCGTGGCCAGGACAATCAGCAGCCTAAAATCGCATTGGCCTTTTTTGTGGCCGCCGCACCCTGCCGGCTCCTATTCAGCTTGTGATCAACAATTCCAAGATCTGTCTCACTCGGAGTCTTGCTGAGTGTGGTACCCCCCCCATCTTGTAACGGTGTGTTTATGTTTGGCTTCTCCTCTACCCCCCAAGTATATAACAGTTCCCCCCGCACATGCATTCTAGTTGTGTCCAACTCTAGGGGGTGGTGCTCATATCCACATTCAAGCCGAAGAGCCAGTGTTGTGCAAGTCCATGGCCATGTGGCCGGCATGGCTGCAAGGAAACACTGTTTTGCCTTCCTGCTTTTTACGGCGGTATCTATTTATCTCCTTGCATTTTCATGTTTCTGAACTGCTAGGTTGGCAGGAGCTGGAGTGATCAGCAGGAGCTCACTTCACTGCATGGCACCCGGGATTCGAACCGCCAAGCTGCCGACTTTGCAGCCGACAGTTTTCAGAAGCCTTAGTCCACTGATCCCTTTAAAATAGCATTAGCTTTTATCTGCTTGGGACCCATCCCCACACCAAGACAGGTTCCTTCTGCATTTTAAACTAGAAAAGTGCTCTTGCAAGTGGGGGGTTTTGCTCTGAAACTATTTATTTATTTATTTATTTATTTATTTATTTATTTATTTATTTATTTATTTATTTATTAGTATATTTATTAGTATATTTACCCCGCCTTTCTCCTTGGAAAAGGACCCAAGGCGGCTTACAGCAAGGAGAGACAATATGCAGTCCATTGCAGTTAAGACGTATTTATTCGGTTTCAGAAACTGAGGGTTATCTTGCAGCATTAGAAGGCAACATTAAAACTAACAATTGATAACATAGGGTCAATATTACTTGTAATTGTATAGGCCTTAAAGAAATGTTGCAGGTGACATTCATCCTTCCTGATGTCTGTGTCTATCCATCTAGGCTTTTTCAAAATATTTCCAATGATAAATCAGGAGAACCCATGAAAGGGCCTTCTCAGCTGCTGCGCCCAGACTCTGGAACTCCCTCCCACAAGAGGCCACGACTGCCCCATCTCTGCTGACCTTCCGGAAACAGGCAAAAACCTTTCTCTTCAGGCAAGCTTTCCCTGAATGATGGTCTACCTATTGTGTATCTTTTCTATGAATCGATAGGATCACATAGACTTTGTGTTTATAACTACTTATAACCTTATGTGTTTATGTTTTCGATGTTAGTTGCCATCACTCATAACTTTTACATGGAATTTTACCCTCTTTTTAATTTTGCATGCTTCCTTGTAGCTTTAAGGTAATGTTGTTATTTAATGCTATACGATGTCCCTCAATTCCCTGTTCTCAATGCCTGAACATGTCTTCATTGTACTGGACTGTCTATGGTCCCTCATTACTGTAAGCCGCCTCGGGTCCTTTTTCCAAGGAGAAAAGCAGGGTAAAAAATTCTCTAAACTAAATAAATAAAATATACCCGAAGGTAACTAGCACCTGCAGACCACACAATGTGGGTTGCAACAGGGCATCGCCGCCAGGATCATGAGAGTAATCGGCTACAGAGACATTGTCTGTTGCAATATCCTGGAAAATAGAACCTGGTTTCAAAAAGGGAAAAAGTGGCTCTTTTGCCACCACGTCACGGAATATCAGCACAGTGGCAGCAAAACCACAGCAGGGCTGCAATCCATAGCGACTAAGGCCACCTCCCCTGACTTGAAAAGTTGCTCCGCTCTTTACTGGAACAAACAATTGACACTGGACGTGATTTGACCTCCCCTGGGACGCTGAGGTAAAAGACCGGCATGGCTTTTCCCACAGCCTGGCCCAGATCCGATCAGCTCGAGTTCAGCGGAAGATCAGGGGAAACGTCTTAACTGTTAGAGCAGCATGACAACAGAACCCCTTCTCTCAAGAGGTGGCGAGCACTCCGGTGCTATGGAGGCATCCAAGAGGGAAACCGGACAACCACCTGTCAGATCCAGTTTGACTTGCATTCTCTCACTGCGCAGGGGGTTGGACTAGATGGCCTTTGAGAACCCTTCTGACCCAATTATTCTGCAATTCTATGCTGCATGGTTAGGAAACACATGTGTCAACTCTGCTGATTCAGTAGGTCTCCTCTAATTCGGGCTAGTCCACCAGATTTCTGTCCCCAGCTCAGCGGGCAAGTGCCGACGTTTCCAGCTTAAATCCTCGTCGTCTTCAGGCCAGTCTGAGAAAGTAGAGAAGGAAAAGCTGTTTTCCCTATCGCACAACACTAGAACTAGGGGGCACTCCATGAAATTTTTAGGTGCTAGATCTCAAACCAATAGGAGGAAGTCCTTTTTTCACCCAGAGGATCACTGGTCTCTGGAACTCACTGCCAGAAGAAGTGGTGACAGCTGTCAGCCTTAACAGCTTTAAGAAAGGATTGGAGAAGTTCATGGAGGACAAGTGTATCCATGGCTATCATGATGGATGCCTAAGGACAACCCCCGGGTGGGAGAGAGAGGCAGGATCTCTCTCAATGCCATTGGCGGGGAATCGTAAGCAGGTGAAGACATCTGCTTGGGAATCCTCTGAAGCAAATGGTAAGCCACTGTGTGAGACAGAATGCTGGACTGGATAGGCTGTGGCCTGTCCCAGCAAGGCTGTTCTTATGTTCTTATGAATTTGGGCTGAGACAGGAGAGACATAAGAAGAGCGCTGCTGGATCAGGCCAAAGGCCCATCTAGTCCAGCTTCCTGTATCTCCCAGTGGCCCCACCAGATGCGTTTGGGAGCGCATGAGACTAGATCTCTGTCTCCTGATCCCACTCCCCTGCCTCTGGCCCTTGAAGGACCCCGGTTTTAAGCCTGGAGATGAAACATCTCCATCATGGTTTGTAACCTGTGATGGACTTTTCCTCCAGGAATCGGTCCAATCCCCTTTTGAAGGCATCCAGGCCAGATGCCACCACCATACCCTGGGGCAGGGAGTTCCACAGGCTAACAACACGCTGGGTCCTTGTGACCAACCAGAGCTGGCCCTCCTGCCTAAAGAGCACCTTCAGCACCAACCAGATTCTTCCACCCCAACGTCTTCACCTCTCCAAATACAGCTGCAAATGCATTCACAAATGCAGGAAAAAGCCTGGTTGGCCGGCCAAGTCCAGGAACCACTTTACATTATTGTGTTTTTAATCATCGCAGACGCCATGGCGGGGTGGTGGTGGGGGATGTCGGCGTGAGGAAAGCAGGCCTGGGCCCCAGGGGCAACCGCTTGCAGGATGGAGCCCCCACCCCATTGATGGCAAGGTCTCTTTCTGACAGATTTACAGCCCTAATGCAGACAGAAGCCTAATGGAGGTCAGTGTAATGGCTGTTAGCCACACTTCTGGCCTCCAGTTGCTTGGACCTGCTTTAAGGCAAAAAGGAAGCGGGGAAGTGCTTTGCCACAACTTAAGGTAGCAAGAAGGGAAGGTCCTGACTTTATTTCTCCCTTTTTAAACACAAGATTTGTTTCATTCTTATTTTAAAATATTTATGTGCCTACTGTGTTTTTTTTTGGCTCTTGGGTATTGGCGTTTTAATGATGCAAGCCGCTTTGGGTTCTTTTTTCATGAGAAAGGTGGGATTAAGAAAGAAAGAAAGAAAGAAAGAAAGAAGCAACCAAGTATTGCAAACTCAGTTGAGCAGTGAAGGTGGATAGAACCTCAAAAATCCACAGGACCAAAACCCAACAACATTCAGTAGGAACAGGAAATAATGGAAATAGAACAGAATAGAATCCTTTTATTGGCCAAGTGTGATTGGACACACCAGGAATTTGTCTTTGGTACATATGCTCTCATTAGGCATAAGAGAAATATAAAAGAATCATCTATTCAACAGCAGAAATGCAATACAACAACACAATATAACATATTATTTAAAATATTAATTATTCAGCAAATTACAGTAATAGCACTTGGGGAAAATATCAATTAATTTTTCATTTCTCTTTAGGCCAGGTTGTTTCCACACCCTGTCCAGAGATTTTCTGGACACCCCCAAGCAAGAATGAGACTAGAGGTGTGGGGGTCCCTTTCCCCCCCACCCATTAAAAGTCTCAGGAATGGGCATAAAACTAGCACAAAATAAGTCTCCCATACTCAGAAATGGCCCAAAACCAGCCCTTTAAAAGGGGGAGGGATTGCACTCCATTCTGAAATAAGGAGAGGAGACAAAAGTGAATTCCATATTAAAAGAAAAATTAAACAGGAAATGCCCTGGGGAGTCTTAAAAACCTTCCCCCAAACACAAAGTGCCTGCACCTTGACACGACTTTATGGCAATATTTTCGAGAGGTAAAAATATTGGGGGGGGGGGAGGTATTTACATATTTATTAATTGGATTTCTACATTGCCCTTCTG
>JAHTLZ010000309.1:1281483-1304006 GCA_023846285.1 Phrynocephalus versicolor | reverse complement strand
TGACATTGCATTTAAAAATAGGCAGCAACTGAAAGTGGCAGGCAGAGGGAAAACCCTCATGGGGAGACCCCAGTGGGTAGAGTGATGAGCTGCTAGGACACTGAATCTCCGCTCAGCCGTGGAAACTGACCGGTGGGGAAGAACTGTTAAAAACCACTCTCCAAATATCTCACTTGCAAGCGCTATGCTGGTTCCTAAGTCAGGCATTCCAAATTTCGGCCCTCCTGATGTTTTAGACCACAACTCCCAGAATTCTAAGCTTAGATGGCCAATGATGACAAAGGACTGTGGGAGTTGTGGTCCAAATATCTGGAGGGCCGAAGTTTAGACAGGCCTGTCCTAAGTGATAAGCCGGTTCTGACTTGATGCCCGCAGAGATGCCAACCAGAAGTGTCCCCATGGTCCGTCTTTCACCCTCCTGGTTCCTCAGCCCTTCAGCACACTTCGCAGTCCTTCAGGTAACTAGAATGCCGCTCGTTAAAAAGCAACGATTAAATCGCAGGCTGCAGAACCCCCGCGGTTCTTTGAACACAGTCAAGTCAAGTAAGGAGGAGCTTGGCAGTGCAGGATTGTGTAGAATTTCTCTAGGCATCCAAAGGAAAGCGGTCAACTGAGGTCACTCAGAGGCAGCCCATGTGCTGGTCATGGGGTGATCCCCACCCGCCCTCCCCACTTCTGGAAGCTCAGAGCAAGCTGCGTGGCACAGAAAGAGCCGTTGGATAGAAAGAAGGAGAATGACATTCCTGAGTCTCTGAGGAACCCTCCAGAACTTCATGGCACCTTCTTATTAATCTCTTTTAAAATCTGTTCCCAAACAAGGTTTCATTTGCTTGACAACTCCAACAACCTAACTGTTTGAGCAGTACAACAACGGGACCCACAACCTCAGGGGAACAGGACGAGCGCTGCAACGCCGGAGGCGTTCAAGAGTACGTTGAACCGCTATCTGTCAGGCACACTTTGGTTCGATTCCTGCCTTCAGCAGGAGGGTGAACTTCGAAGCCCCTTCCAGTGCCATGATTCTAGCCTTCTAAGCAGCTCTGGTGGTAAGAAATTTATGAATACATCTTTGTAACAAATAGCAAACAAACGAGGTCGCCCAGTGCATCTCTTTGTGAGTTACGGCTCTAGCCACTCCCAACAAAGAATCATAAAATCCTAGAGTTGGAAGAGACCTTGAGGGCCATCCAGTCCAACCCTCCCCCATGTAGGAACCCCATCACAATATTTCTGACAGATGGCCATCCAGACTCTGCTTAAAAACCTCCAAAGAAGGAGACTCCACCACCCTTTGTGGCAGCATCTTCCACTGCAGAACTGCTCTGTCATTAAGTTCTTCCTAATGTTCAAATGAATCTCTTTTCCTGTAGTTTGAAACCATTGCCCCGAGTCCTAGTCTCTGAAGCCATGGAAAACAAGCCAGTCCCTTCTTCAATGTGACATCCTTTCAAATATTTAAACATAGCTATCATATCCCCCTCAACCTTCTTTTTGAAAGGCTAAACATTCCCAGCTCCCTAAGTCGTTCCTCGTAAGACATTTCCTCCAGACCCTCAACCATCCTGGTCGCCCTCCTCTGCGCCCACTCGAGGTTGTCAACATCCTTTTTGAATGGAGGCGCACAGAACTGGACACAGGACTCCAGGTGGGGTCTGACCAGAGCAGAACAGAGTGGTACTATCACTTCCCTTGATCTAGACACTATGCTTCTGTTGATGCAACCAAGAATCGCATTGGCTTTCCTGGCCGCCGCATCACACTGCTGACTCATGTTCAATTTGTGGTCCACCAAGACTCCCAGATCCCTTTCACAGGTACTGTTTTCCGGCCAGGTATCTCCCATCCTATATGTATATGTCATGAGCAGTGGCGTTCCCACCTTCAACCGCCCAGAAAAAGCAGCTACTAAGACAAAACTGTGTTCTGTGGTGTCCCTATCCATAAAAATAAGAATAATAAGAATAATAATAAAAGCTCCAAATCTCTGCTGTATCCCACAGAAGACCTCCCATCAGGGCCCCTCTCTCCCCTTCTAAAAGAGCCCTAAAATTCCGAGCAGACCCAGCCATTCAACCCGTTCTTGTCCCGGAAAGGCTGTCATTTCCGCCAGGAAACAAGACCACCAAAAGTATGGGGGGGAGGGAATAGCAGAGAGGGGAAACCCCTCCCCCTCCTCCCGAAGGTCGGCCCCGCTTTTCGTTAAATCCATTTTGAGTAATCTGCCCGTGACACTGGCCATCAATCAATGCCACCCAGAGGATGCCAGTTTCGAGACCAACAGACAATGGAATGCAAGACCCCTCAAACTCTCAATGAGTAAAGGCAGTCCCCCACCCCACCCACCCCAGAGGTTCAAGGATGGACCCCACAGACCCTGAAACGCAAAGTACACGGAGCATCCTGTTTTGTAAATCTTTTTGAGGTGATCTGGAAAACCCAGAACCCAAGACTCCAGTTCCGGGGTGGGGGGGCATGTACGACACGATTGCTTTCTCTATTTTTATTCTTATTTCTTTTTCCTATTCTAATTCTCATCCTTACTACTGCAGACCCAAATGCTATTGCTGATGGGCATTTGCATCACAGCAGCTGCGTCTGCTGTGCTGGCAAACAGGCTGCAATGGTGCTGGTGGCACTCCTGGACTGATCCACAACTGGGCACACACCCAGGAACACCACCGGCACCTTAAAGAGCCCCTAAAACATTTGGGGCTCTTTCGTCTGGAAAAAAGGCGCCTGAGGGGGGGATATGATTGAGACGTACAAAATAATGCAGGGCATGAATAAAGTGGATAGAGGGACGCTCTTCTCCCTCTCACAAAATACCAGAACTAGGGGACATCCACTCAAATTGAGGGCTGGGAGAGTAAGAACAGACAAAAGAAAATATTTTTTCACCCAGTGCGTTGTTAGACTGTGGAACTCCCTGCCACAGAAGGTGGTGATGGCATCTGGCTTGGATGCCTTCAAAAGGGGATTGGACAGATTCCTGGAGGAAAAGTCCATCCCAGGTTACAAACCGTGAGGTAGATGTGTAATATCCAGGCTTAAAATGGGGTACTTCAAGGGCCAGATGCAGGTGAGAGTGGTATCAGGAGACAGAGATCTAGTCTCGTGCGCCCCCAGGGGCATCTGGTGGGGCCACTGTGAGATACAGGAAGCTGGACTAGATGGGCCTTTGGCCTGATCCAGCAGGGCTCCTCTTAAGTTCTTATGTTGTTAAGGAATCCTAGCCACGAATGGTCCAGGATTGTTATTATTACTACCCCCACTGCACTGACGGATAGGATCCCTTGCCAGAGGTCATGAATATGGACAATTTTCAGGAGAACCCACCCACCCCATATCCATGGAGGATTCAGCATCCACGCCCCCATGGATGGTGAAAAATGCAGGTGACAGCAAAGAGTGTTTTAAGAGTGAACATTACTCATGGCATGGTCTCTATCTCCTTCTAGAGGCCAGTTCTGGGAACGACATGTGGAAATATAATTCTCTAGTAGCGAACACAAACCATAGCATGGTCTCTGGCTCCCTCTAGTGTCCATTCTGGCAATTTCATTTTTAGAAATCGGCATTTCTAGGATTTTTCTTTTAATGTTTTTAATATTTTCAGACCATGGGTAAGTGGATCAGCGGATATAAATTCTGTGGATACAGAGGCCCTGCTGCATATAAAAGAGATGCTGCCAGTTCCTCTCCCACTCTACGTATCAGAAATGCAAGGGGATTCCCTAATAAGGTGGAAGGGAGCTTCATATTGGGGCATCCCTTTTACCACCCAATATGCCTTTATTCCCAAAAGCCGAACATCAGGGACTCAAAATGCACCTCAAAAATCCACAGACAGGCCAAATCTCCGTCCCGAAAGCTGCACTATGTCCTGCATCCACAGCTTAACAATGTCCCTTTTTTTGTTTTTACTGGGGTTGCTAGAAACCCTCCAGAGAAGGCACTGCAGTTGCTTAGAGCTGCCTTCCAAAGGGTGGAGGGAAGAACTATTCCCAAGTACTGGGGGAGGGGGGGAGTCCTCACCTGTAGCCAGTGTTCCCAGCCAGTAGCTTTGGGGCTGCCCGGCTTCTCAGCCAGAACAAGATCCTCCCCTGCTGTGATTCAGTCAACAACTGGAGGGGAAGTCACACACCAGGCCCTAGGAAGTGACAGCTACCCCAGCCACTGTAGAGTAGAGGGCAGGGTGCATTTGGCTGTATATCAGTGGTGGCCAAACTTTGGCCCTCCAGATGTTTTGGAGGGCCAAAGTTTGGCCACAACTCCCACCGTCTTTTGTCATTGGCAATACAGGCTTAGAATTCTGGGAGTTGTGGTCCAAAACATCTGGAGGGGTTAAGTTTGGCCACTACTGCTCTAGATCATTCTGGAGAGATCAAATACAAAAATGGAACTGGTGATACCTTTAGACTACTATAAAAATAACAAAACATTTCAGGGGCAAAACCCCCTTCCTCAGAGCAGTACCAATAGGTTTTAACATGGCAAAAGATGGATTTGCCAGGAGTTATTTCTTAGATGTAAGGTCCTTGGCAAGATGGAAAAAAAGCCAGGCAGTTTACATGAGGCATGGAGCCTGGGTGTTCTTAGGAAGCCAGGTTTAGGTTGACTATCAGGAAAAACTTCCTAACTGTTAGAGCAGTACCACAATGGTTCCAATGACCTCTGGATGTGGGGGAGCACTCTAGCACTGGAGGCCTTCAAGAGAAATTTGGACAACCACTGGGGCAGGCATCCTTTCGTTTGTGTTCCTGCCTAGACGGGCAGCCCTCCCCTCCTGCAGTTTATGCCACTGCCCTTCCGCTAAGCTCAGAGGGTCGTCCTGACACCTGAATCAGTGAGATGGACTGGTCAGGAACACTGGCCCACCGCCAATCAGCAATCATCATCAGTGCACAAAGAGGATAACTGAGCAGTGGCTTTTCTCTCTCTCTCCGTCTCCCTGGACTTACTTCACAGAGTCTGTTGTATCATCATCATCATCATCATCATCATCATCATCATCATCATCATCATCATCATCATCATCATCATCACAAGTTTGTCCTTGAATTGTGGTTTTATTCACCGGCTAAAATTCAGTAGTAAGTTGCAATTAGAGCAGGCCTATTAGTACAATTTACAGAGATACCATTGATTTAACAGGCCTACTTTAGTTGTGATAGCTTACTGGATTTCAGTCACATTGTGGTAGCAGCTATTCTGTTATGTATTCTGAGATTTATAGAAATGTTTGGGCATAAATATAGATTAAGATGTAGTGTTTTCCTTTTCTGCTTCTAGGTCTCTCATTCCAGAAGCCAATAAAAACCTACTTGAAAAATCCATTTATAGTGGATAACCTAACTAGAATTTGTTGTACATCGCTCAGAGTTCCTGAGGGATAATTGGGTGGCTAATAATTTATAAATAAATAAATAAATAAATAAATAAATAAATAAATAAATCATCATCTGTCTGAGAACTACAGAGCTGGAAGGGCCCTTGCCTCCACAGCCAGAGACCTAACAGGAAGAAGGGAGGGGAATTCCCCCGTAGGCTTTCCTGAATCAACCGGATAGCGGGGCCGCCATTCAATAAATGTCAATGCGTGCATCCATCCATCAGTTGCCAGAGTTGCTCCACAACCTACCCCCCTTCTCCCCACCCCCCATCATGGAGCCATCAACCCATCCTGAGTAGCCAGGCAGGCTCCCCTTCGCTGGCAATTAGCCATTATGGAGCCCAACAGAGTTAATCAGACTACCCCATGAGGGGCGGAGGGTCCATGGGAGGAGGCCGGGGAGTGGGGGTGGTGGAGGGGACATCAAAAGATAATTAAAAATTCTCCTTTCCCCCACCCACCCACCCCCTTTGCCGGCCAAGCCTTCTAATCTCATCTCCATTTCAAGCGAGTGCCTCTCATAAGGGACCAGCTCGTTTCCCTAATGAGCACTTTAATAGAGAGACCGAGCTTTTGTTTTCCGGTAGATTAAAGCCAGCTATCCGTCCTAGGTGCCTTCCAGGGCGGGCATGTCCTCTCCGGCTTCCTAGATTCACAACAGACTTGCAGGGTAGGCTGGGGCTCAGAAAAACATCCTTCAGCTCAGCCTCAAAGCCGTCATGTTATGTGACTTTCAGATGTACTGTATTGTTATGCATTACTGTTTGGACCGGATTTGTAGCACTATTTTGTTCCTCCCTCCCCCCATTTATTTGTGTGTTTTCCATTTTTCAGAGTGGCATTTTTTCTATATTTTCTTACCTATTGTTCTTGGCTTTAATATTGTCTTTTTAACAATGTAAGATGCCTCTTTGCCCCCTCCTTCTTAGTGTTAAATGTTGTCTTTAATCAGCAAGCTCCCTCTGATCGCCCCAACTCCTGCCAACCTAGCAGTTCAAAAGCATGTGAATGCAAGTAGATAAATAGGTACTGCCATAAAAAGCAGAAAAGTAAAACAGTGTTTCCTTGTAGCCATGCCAGCCACATGGCCATGGACTTCCACAACACTGGCTCTTCGGCCTGAATACGGGGATGAACACCACCCGTAGAGTCAGACACAACTAGCACGCATATGCAGGGGGAACCTTTACCTTTTACCTTAATCAACTAACAACAGTCATCAACTCAGTGTCTCCAACTTAATATATTGTTCTTTTGTGTTTAAAGGGTCCTTTTCCAAGAAGAAAGGGGTGTGTGTGTTTAAAAATATTCTACATAAATCAGCAAATTTAATTAAAGAAACGAAGCTAAAAAGTTATGTGTCCAGTTCTGGTCACCACAAGACAAACCAGACACAGAGGCTCTACAAAAAGTGCAGAGAAGAGCACCTAAGATGATAAGGGGAGTGGAGGTTAAATTGTATAAAGAACGACTAAAAGAACTAGGCATGTGTAGATTGACCAAGAGAAGACGGAGGGGAGACATGCTAGCAGTCTTCCAATACCCGAAGGGTTGCTGCAAGGAAGAGGGCATGGATTTATTCTCTGTGGGGCACCTGAGGTGCAGTGACAAGAGCCAATGGGTGGAAACTCCTCAAAGGTACAGTAGAGCCAACCTGGGAAGGAGGAGGAATCTCCTGATGGCGAGAGCCATTCCACAGGGGAACAGCTTCCCTCCCGATGTTGTGGGTCCCCCCCCCCATCGCTGGAGGTTTTCAAGAAGCGATTGGCCATCCATCTGTCCAGGGTGGACTTGAAGTTCCCTTCCAACCCCACAATGATTCTAAGTTCAAACCTGGCTTGAACAATATTTTAACTGCGGGACTGACACCCTCACATCACACTGCCTGCCTTTCCTCACACGAACCCCATGGCAATGTGTTCTTTAACTTGACACATTTCCTCCCCTTACAACTCAACTACACAACGTAAGTCCACCGATGTTCTTCCAGCTTTCTGCCTGACTCTGTTTCCTTCGCTCAGGACAGCTTTTTCACAAAGCAGGGAACTCCGTATCCGTTACAGAGAGCAACCCCCAGCAGAACGGGGTCCGTAGTCCAAAATAGCTGAAGGACGCCTGGCAAGCAGAGGTTAAAGAACTGGCCTTAACCATTCTTCGCAGAGAACGGGGGGGGGGCGCCCCCAAAGCAGTCTCAGCTCCCCTATTGAAATACATTTGTTAAACTTTAAAGTTGTCACTGTATTTTGGGATTTGTTTTGATTTTTTAGAAACCGCCCTGCCTGGTGACCGCAGTGCAACCTGAGCCACTAACAGGCAGATGATGATAAGTGTTTTGTTTTTTTTTTAATCAAATTGGTATTTAAATTTTAAAAAGTCAATTTAAAGGTTTTGAATCATCGAAATAAGATCAGATTCTTAAGTATTTAGATTGTGATTTAAATCCAACCCACCCTGCAATTAGTTAGCGATCTATGAAACAGGAAGCATTAAACCTGCTTTTTCCTGTGACAGGCAAAGACCTTCCTCTTCAGGTAAGCTTTCCCTGAATGACGGACTACCTGTTATGTGACTTTTAGATGGATTTCCACACATGATTGCTTAGACTGAATTCATAAGAACACCTGTGTTTCCCATTTTAGTTTCCTTCCCTCACGAAGGAATTTTTTCTTTAACTGTTTATGTGCTCTTTTTAGCTTTAATGTTGCCTTGTAACGTTGCAAGATGCCTCTTCTAATACCTTGTTCTTAAACTTGAATATGTCTTAAACATTCAGGGCCTCATATTGTCCCTCAGCATTGTAAGCCGCCTTGGGTCCTTTCCCAAGGAGAAAGGCCAAGAGAAATTGACATGAAGTTGGTGAAACAGCCAACAATGTTTTTAAACAGCTCACAACATTATTGCTACCTATTATCTTTATTGTTACTTATTTGGTACATTTGTTTATTGCTCCCACAGGGAGGAACTGATACAAAGACACAGAAATGCAACCAGAGCTGAAAGACATAAACTTCCAAGGAACAATAACACCAAAGGAGGGAGGGGGGGTTCCCAAATAAAAAGTATTTTAACCACTTGTCAAAAGGCGAGGAGTTTTTTTTTTTAAAAAACCTCCTGGAAGAGTGAGAACCTGGCATCATTTCTAGCTTGTTACTTTCCATTGGCTGGCTATAAAACCATAGAATCATGGAGTTGAAAGGGGCCCCTTTAAGGCCATCAAGATAGATAGATAAATCTTTATTGTCATTGTCCTGTGCAGAACGAGATTGAAAGAATCTACAGGACCTAATACAACCATACAAAAATATCTATCCCCCACTCCACATACACACATGTAACCCCCTAACACACTTAAAAACTCTAAAAAAATTAAAAACTCTAAAAACTCTAAAAATCAAGTCCTGCTCTAAATGTCTAAATGTCTAAATGTAGAAATTATAATCAAACCAACATTGCCTTATGGATGTAATGCAATGTTTTTTATTTCTAATTTCTCCAGAAGAGAACTCCCTTTGTTCTATGAAACCTCCCAAAAGCTTCTCAGAAAAGTCCGTAATTCTTTCCCTATCCCACGAGAGAAAAGACCTACACAATTTTATTCCAAAGTTGCGTTTAGGGACTCCTATGGCTGCTATCTTTAGTGATGCACACACCACCCCTATTAGGTAGGCCACCAGGGAGAAGGAGGGAGCCAGGAGGGCCTCAAATCTGGAACCTATTTACCTCTGGCACGCAAACACATCCCAAGAATGATACAGAAATCTTTTCTATTCCCCGTGTTCGCTGATTTTATAAAAGCTACCTGCCTGATCATAGTTTATGTGGCGTTCTTCAGATTAAGAACATTGGTGTTCTTGGACTACACTTCCCAGAAGGCTTCGCCTGTGCCAGCCAGGATTTCCGGGAGTTTGAGTCCAAGAACATCTGGGGACCCACTGGTTTAAAAAGTATGTTTGTGAAGCATGGTCACTCCACCTGCAGTGTTTGTCCAGAAGTTGAAAAGGGACCTGAAGTGTATGTGAAGCATTGGGTGCATGCAGTTGAGGCATACAAAAGAATGTACCTGAACGACCTCTTTCCAATCCTGACAAATTCCAGATGTGTTGGGCGACAGGAGATGTCAGCTGCTCACCAACCAGCTTGTGGGTATTTGGAGGGATCCATCTCTAAACACTTAACTGCTCCCAGGTCTTTGGGAAATTTCATTTCAGGAGGGCAGTAAGACAAAAGATTTGTGTTCCCTCCAAAAGTAGACTTTTTAAGCGGGAGGTGCTATTTCTTCACAAGCCTCCTTCCATCCTTTTTGCAGCAATTCCCAACCTGTGGGTCCCCAGATGTTCTTGAACTGCAACTCCCAGAAACCCCGTCCAGCACAGCTAGAAGCAAAGGCTTCTGGGTGTTGTACAACATCTGGGGACCCACGGTTGGGAACCATTGCTTTATTGATAGGAAAGTAGGTTGCGAATAAAATGCACAGGCAAGTCAAAGCAGATTAAAATTGGGGATTAAAGCTGGAAGGAAGCACAGCCACTGAGACGCGCGACTCGAGCATAAAACCAAAACCTGCCCGCTAACACAGAACGCGGCAACTGTGCCTCACCCCCTGGGCCAAGCCACTGCGAATGGGCATTAAGCACGAGGCCAGTGGTGGCGAACCTTTGCCCCTCCAGATGTTTTGGTCCACAACTCCCACACAGTCCTTTGTCACTGGCGATACAGGCTTGGAATTCTGGGAGTTGTGGTGCAAAACATCTGGAGGGCCAAAGGTCTGCCACCACTGGGCTAGGCACAGGCCACAGCCACTCCCAGGATTGTGCATGGCGAGGGAGGCCTGGGGTAGCTGTGGGGACCCCTCTTGATGCTTCCTTGGCTGGGCACGAGGCACCCACACCCAACACGAATGTCGGCACCGAACCCCAAAAGAGGGAGGCTTCAAGAGGGAGGTTTTGAGGACTGGGCACTGCAAGCAGAAGATGACAGCGGCACATGGGCACGGCCAGGCCAGCCTCGGAGAGGTGCCAAGGGAACCCCCACCACCTCCAACATCTGGGGGTCCTGGCGGGCAGCAGCTGGGCAAGGAAAGAGGCCCGTGGCAGGATGCAACCAAGCCAAAGGCAGGGCGAGAGAACTTTGCAGGGAGGACAGCGGCTGTGACAATGAAAACCACCAGGACACAAGGGAGGGGGGGTCTTTGCAATACTCAGGCTCAGGAGGAGGAGGATATAGAAGAGGAAGATGCTTGCCTCTTAATGATGCCCCGCTGCCTCCATCATCATCCTCACCCTCATCATCATGACAGCCACAGCCTGCCCTGCCCTCCCCTCCTCCTCCTCCTCTCCCCCCCCCCAACCTCCCGGCTTACCTGGCCTTCACGTGCACGCGCAGCCCACCCGCGCGCGCCAAGGACCCCCACCATCGCCAGCGGCCACCAGCAAAGAAGGCTGACACCACCACCACTACCCCTGACATATGCACGCGCGCGCACACCTCTCCATTCACGTGCACGCGCCACCGGGGAGGGCGCGCGCGGGCGCCGGAGCCCGGGGGGGGGAGCGGAATGCCAGGCTGTATTAGCATTCCAGCGCGCGTCACGTGCGCGCCTCCGCCAATAGCAACGGCGGGAATTATTATTTATTTATTTTTCTGGGGGGACGGGCGGAGGGATTGCTCACATATAGAGCCTTCCTTGCATGGTTTCCCACTAGCCAATTTGGAAGAAGGGGGGTGCGCCTGTCCCAGACGGTTGCCATAGCAACAGAGGACGGGGGGGGAAGGGGGTGTTTGAGGGGGTGCCTCCCCCACCCCTATGGGTCGCATTCTGTCTTAGGGGGATAATGAAGGAGGCGGGAGACAGGCAGGGTCCTCCTCCCCCCTTCCTTTCAAAGCCATGTATGCAAATCTATTTAAAATGCAAATGCATCTCAGGCTTCAAAGGTTTGCAAATGGGGGGTTGAAATGCATTTAAAATGCACGCCGGCCGGACGTGCTTTCAGTGCCAAAATATTTCCAAAAGACAGCCGTGCAGGCTGCAGTGAATATGCCGAGGGAGGTGTTCGTTGCGGCTGTGTTATTTCTGGCGAAATGTTAAGGGTGATGGGGGGAAGGGGGGCAGCGTGAAGGCTAGCCAGGCTGTGAGGCAGTGGAGCAGATTGGCGGTGTCGCTCTAGCCTAGGAGGTCAACTGATGGTCGCCTATGGCCACCACTTGCTGTTTTATTATGACGGAGGAGGAAGGAGCTAGAGACTGTCTACCTCTTGGGCCAAAATGGCTGGTCCATGATGGAGTCAGTAAGGGGCAAGGGTGTCACTGGCTGTTCTAATTCAGGTGGCAGATTAACTTGGGCTACCCACAGGAGAGAACCAGGGTTGGGGCCCATCTACATCTAAAAAGGATGAGCAGGTCTTTTGTAAGGCTAACAGCTCTGTATGGCCTATTCAGGAATACATTGTCCTCCAGTGCATTGAAATCAGTACGGTTTGCAACAATAGACAATGGAACACTCACCACTCCCCATTGTTGTACTGCTCTAACAGTTAGGAACCCCCCCCCCTATTAAATCTGTACCTTGAGTCCACTGCTGTGTGTCCTCTTGTAAGAAAACCTTTCAGAACTAAAGCGCTTTCCTATTCTGTTCTCCAGGCTAAACATTCCCAGTTCTTTCGGTTTTCTTAGGGTTTGGTTTCTGCCCCCCACCCCACCCCAATTCCTCCTCTGCCACCCTCCTCTGAACTTGTTCCAGTTCATCAGCATCCTTCTTGAAGTGCAGGATCCAGAACTGGCTACAGGACTCAAGATGATGCCTAACCAGGAGGGGCTGAATGGAGAGGAACTAGGAACTAGTCGATTTGAAGACCATAGGCCTGTCAATGCACCCTAAAAGAGCACTGGCCTTTTTTTTGGGAGGGGGGGGCACAACGTCCTGCTGGCTCATCTTCAGAAAGAACAGGAGGAGTGTGAGTACTGGTTCAGGATGTCAGACTGGAAGGGTACTTCAAAGGTCTTAGGTTCTAGTCCCATCTAGAACCTTCACGAGTGCCCTTCAGCTCTATTGACACACTCTCAGCCTCTCCGGGAATACAGGAGGAAACACACACCCCAGCTCTGTGGAAAGATGGTTCCAAACCCACCCCTGTAGGTGGTGAATACTGCGGGTAATAGTGAACAAAGACACTGTAGTAGAAATAATAACACAGGGGAAAAGAAAAAAACACAGGGAAGAAAAAAGTATTCTCACCATGCATTTACCAAATCTGGCCACGAGAGGATGCCAAAGACCATGCAATGTATGCAAACGACAATAATACATGGCATAATTTCTGGCGCCTTCTAGTGACTAGTTTTGGTAAATGCATGGTGAAAATACAGTACAGTACACTATTTCTAGTTATTTTTCCTTTTAGTATTTTAAGATTGAGGGTAAGTGAAACTGTGGATATCGGTACAGTGGATAAAGGGGTCTTAATGTACAATAAGGAGGGAGAGAGCCAACAGTGCTCAGAGATCACTGGAGAAAAGGCAGCGTATTGTCCTGAGTGTCCCATTTCAGAACTGAATCCAGGAGAAGACCCGAACTCTGTGTTAGTTTTTCCTGGGAAAGCAGAAAACCATTCCCTGCGGGCAAAGGTTGAGAGTGAGGGGTGAGCATTGCACCCCACCACACCCCCTGAGATAAGGTGGCAAGGAAACCAATAAAGAAGTAAAGTGAAATAATATTGTTTTGTAGAAGCGCAAGAAGAGCCCTGGTGGATCTGGCCCAGGGCCCACGGGTCCATCTTCCTGCCTCTCTCCCAGTGTCCCCCACCAGTTGCCTCTGGGAGCCCATGAGGGACAACCGATCCCTGTCTCCTGATGCCACTCCCCTGCCCCTGGCCTTTTGAGGGATCCTCCTTATGAACCTGGAGATGAGATGTCTCCCTATCAGAGCTCGTCACCTGCAACAGAACACATTCCCTTAATCCTCCCTTATCCGCCCTGGAAACTGAGATTGCATGTGGCAGGTCTTTCATTTCTGGTAATAATACTAATAATACTAATACATAATAATAGTACAGTGGGCCCTTGTATAACAAACAACTTGTATAAAATTTGTACAACATAAAAATTCTGGAGATAGGGGAAATTTGCTTGACATAATCGCCTATGGAGAGAATCCGTACTACATAAAAATGGGATCACTCCGCTTTCAATGCTTTCCTATAGGGATTTGTATAAAGGAAAATTTGCTTAACATATTTTCATTTGGAACGAATTAATTCCTTTATACAAGGTACCACTGTAGTACTAAGAATCGTGTGATGCCCATTTTGCTTTCTGGTGCCGTTACCAGGGTTTTCCAGGTAGAGGGTCTTCAGAAGTGGGTTCAGTTCCCTTCTTCTTGGGGGATACCCTGGGAGGGTGCAAGTTGCCCAAAGCCCCCCGGGCGGTCTCTTCTTCCAAGAGGCCTGGGGGGGGGGGAATTGAACTCTCAAACTCTGGCCCTGCAGCCAGAAACCTTAGCCACTGAGTGAGCCTTAGAAGACAATAACTAGATTCTTGTGAAATTGTTTTTCTTCCTCCATCTCTGCAAGGCAGTCCGTGCTGTTTCAGTTTGATAATCGGACAAATGAAGCACCAGCCAATTCTTGCATCTTGCCAACGTCAAGGTGTCATTTGCAGCGCAGTCTTAGGGTTCGCCACCAGGTGGCACCAGAACCCTTTGGGTGGCACTTGGGCCATCTGTGGTGCTCAGCCAAAAGCAGAAAGCGGATCTGACCACTCCCCCCATTATACCAGTTTTTAAAGGTACAGGTAAAGGTCCCCCTCACACACACACACATGAGTGCTAGTCGTGTCCGACTCTAGGGGCAGTGCTCATCTCCGCATTCAAGCCAGTGTTGTGCAAGTCCGTGGCCACGTGGCCGGCATGGCTGCAAGGAAACACTGTTTTACCTTCCCGCTTTTTACGGTGGTACCTATTCATCTCCTTGCATTTTACATGCTTTCGAACTGCTAGGTTGGCTCCACTGCGTGGCACCCGGGATTCAAACCGCCGAGCTGCCGACTTTGCAGCCGACAGTTTTCAGAGCCTTAGTCCGCTGAGCCACCAGTTTGGCATCACTTTAAATGTTGTGGCACCATCCTAAGGAACTTGGAGATTTGGACTTAAGGTTGTGGGCAAATGCTGAACCGTAGAGAACTCTTAGTTAGCTGGCCAAAGTTTGCACCTTCAGATTAATACTAATCCAGAATTGCAAAGCTGGAAGGGACCTCGTGGATTATAGAACCCAGACCTTGCCAAGAAGACCCGGTGGAGGAATTGAACTCCCAGCCATTGGGAGACCCCGAGACCCAAGCCTCCAAGCTATAAGATGAAGCCATACCAAAAAGTCAAAATGGTTTCAAACGGTTATAATTTTGTGGGACAAAGCTGACAATAAACTCTCGGAACTGTGATGTCTAACAGCACTACCCCGGTGCGTGTGATGTGCTGTTATGGTGCTTTTGATTTAAGGTTGTTGGTGTGGCTTGTTTTTTAAGTTATGGGAGATGTTCAAGGAATGGATTTAGAAGTGCCGTTCCTGGTGAGTCTCCGTGGCTGGGTGGAGATTTGAACCCAGGCAGGTCTCCCGAATCCTAGTTCAACACTCTACCCAGGGCACCACACAGGCGTATGCTTCAGGGGAAGCAATCACTGTGTTCATCTGTTGGCTGGGGCTAGTACAATGTGCCCGCCATGAACACAGAAAGCTGCCTTGGGGGGAGATTTGGAGCCAGCTGGCCAGTGTCTCCTGTCCTGCCGTAATTCCGGGGCAATCCTCTACATACAAAGCAACATGGGTCTCCAAGCACGGTGTGCCACTCAAGAGACAAAATACAAGTAGCGCAGATGTCTTCTGGAGTCCTCTCCCCAAAGTTCTAGGCATCCCAGTGTGAGAAGGACGTAAGAGGCTAGGAGGCGGCCGGCCAAGGGGGCAAGGAGGCCCGAGAACGAACCTAACCATGTCTGATAGATGGCGCCAGGATGGAGAAGCCAAGGGAAGGACATCACCCAAGGCAACCCTTGTACAGTACTCATAGTGAAGAAGACTTGCCATGGCGTGGTCTCTGGCGCCTTCTCGTGGCCACTTGTGGTAATGTCATCTTTAGAAATACATATTGCCGGGAATTTTTCTTTTAATATTTTGAACTGTCAAGCTGTGTGGATAGTTGAATCAGCAGATAGTGAGCCTGCAGATATAGGGGGACCTCCTTTAGCCGACACATAGGATCCCTTCGAGCTTGCGATCCTATGGTTATTTTAGGGGGATTGGCCATCCCGGCTGATCTCGGGAGTAAGAATCCGGTGGTTCTGTGCAATTCTTCTCTAGCAAAGATGATGATTTCTTTTGGAATCCCTGCTACCTGGATTCTAGCCCCAATGTGTATTTGCAGCCTTCCCTGCTCGGGATTCCTGGTGTTCATATTTAAACAAAGGAGGTCTCGAACCCTCTAACTTTTGTAAAGGCTGAGCTATGACCCAAACGTGCAGTTGCTATTCCACCCAACATATTTTGCAAGGATTTAACCTCTTGAGCTTCCCAGTGTGTTTTGTCCAGAAATTAGGTCTCACAGCCTGACACCTTCCATTTGTTGGAAGTTTGTTCCAGCAGGAAGGCACCAGGACCGAGAAGGCATGTTTCCTGGGGCTCGCTGTTTTGGGTCCCTTTGGTGTCATCATTTTTAATCTCGAGGGACACAAGGAGCAAGCAGTATGGGCACATGTTTTGTGGGAGAGACAACCAAGCAAGTTCTAAAATTATGATGGCCTTTGTAGGTCCTCACCAGCACCTTGAATTGGACACAGAAGCCAAGAGGGAACCGGCGAAGGCTTGGACTATATCATCAAATTTACTAGTCAATATATTATCAAACTTACTAGTAATCAGTCTGGCTGCCACATTTTGGACCTGCTGAAATTTCCATGCGGACTTCAAGGGCAGCCCTATGTCGAGAGTGGTGCAGTAGTCTATTTCAAAGATTATCGACGCATGAACCCCTGTTGTCACTGGGATCCTAACACTCTCCGTTCAATGAGTTAATAATTTCAGGTTGTGGGAACCTCGGGATGACCTAGATTACACATACGTGCCCTCCGGGAGAAAAAAGCCTACTGCCAGTTTAGAAGCATCCCTCTCGAACCCCTACGATCACAAGGAGCTCTTTGGTGACGGAGGAAGACACGGTGGCTCACTGTTGGACAGCCAGCGAAAGTGGGACAGCCCTCAGGGTGGGTGAGCTGAGGGATCTCCCCCCCCCCCCGTCCGGGGAGGAAAGCTAGCCAGGGTGCTCAGACAAACTCAGGAGCCGTAGCTTTTGGTAGCAAAGTAGAACAGGCTGTAACTCTTCTCCTCCCCTCAAGTGCGCAAACATAATCTCCCTTCAGTTAGCCTTGAAGGGTGTGTCTTTTTTCCATTTCCATTTCGCTATTCTGTTCTACCGGTTTGTCTTAGGTTATTAATTTTAATCGAAATAAAAAACAGGGAGTCGTGTGGCCGTTACAAAATACAAAGGCAAAACTCCTACAAAGGTAGGTGGTACCTTTATAGGCCACTAATAATTTTTTTTAAAAAAAATCATTGCAAGCTTTCGTGGACAATACCCTCTTTTTCAAAGCACATACCAAAAGTCCAAACGTGGCGAAATATGTGGTTTGTACGGAGACGATTCTGAGATGTCAAGTTCTAAGTTTAACAGAACATTGTTTTATACACTCGTTCCAGGGTTATGTCCTTAAACCCACTGGGTGGCCCCAAAAATCTAACCAGTGGAGACCCGAAGTGCTTCTCACCAAGGGCGCTATTTGTCCTAGAGCCATCCTTGGTCAACGACTATCACAAAAAGAAAAAGAGAAAAAACAACAACCCAGGGGTCTTTTTCCTAAGCATCACAATAGAACAAGACTGGGAGCGGACCTGCAGCGCCGGCGAGCCACACACGGAGAAAACAGCCTCCTGCTTTGATTCGGCCACCCTCTTGTAAAACTGGGGACATCCCACACCAAGAGGGAGACTTGAATGACGCTGCGAATTGTGTGGCCGGCAGAGCCCATCGCCCTAATGAGAACACCCTCCATGTGGTCCGCTCCTGACAACCAATGCCATTTTATTTATTTATTTATTTGACTTATTTGATTTATATACTGCCCAACTGCGAATCTGGGCATGCACTCACGCCAAAATTCAACATGGGCAACCCGCCAGCAGTTAATAAACCAGGTTATTGCGCAAGCGCCCACGCTGCATCGGTTGAACTTCCTAGCTTTGCCCAGGAATATCCAGAGAGACCCAAAGCCCCTTAGTGGTCCCGTGGAGGGGCGTGTATTTGTATCTGACACAGAGAGAGAGAGATTGGTCCAAGTTATCAGGACCAAAGAGGGATCAAAGAAACATCTCAAACAATGGAAAGTTGTCGAAAGGGTAGACGTGTTAAGTCTGTGCAAGCGTTATAAGTGAAAACAAAATAAATTTTTTTTAAAGAACACAAGTGTGTTGGCGCCTTAGAAATGAACTTAGAAATGTTAAAATTCCTTCTCTTATGTCTGATGAAAGCAAAGTGTTCTGCTTATATACTGCCCCATAGCACTTCAAGCACTCTGTGGGCTGTTTACAATTTTAATTATAATTATGCAGACTACACATTGCCATTGCCACCCCCCCAAGCAAGCTGGGTACTCATTTTACCGCCCTCGGAAGGGTGCATGAAAGCTCGCCTTAAAAATATATTAGTTAGTCCTTAAGGTGGCACTTTATTGCCTTTTTTTAAAAAAAAAATATTTTGCTTTTGTCTATAAATGAGAAGAAAGGAATTTATTTTCCCTTTTTTTCCCTTTGAACTACAGTTCCTAGACCACCTAGCTGGTTACTGCGATGACTCAACATCCTGGATGTTCTAGTACAAATAACATAAAATAAGAACTTTCCCCCATTAAAGTAATTGAAGTGTTTCTGAAAAGCTGCCAGTTCCTTCATTCTCATATCGTTGGGCAAGGATCTCAGAAGGAAGAGAAAATCTCATAATTTGTTTGCTTCCTCCGTAATCATCCATGGTAACTTGTAAATATTCAACTATGGGTAGGTAGCAATGCCAGCTCCGTTGAAACTGTGTGAGGTTGGTGCACACTTCCCTGTTGCTTTTCAACGTGAATTTGGGATTTATTTCATAATAAGCAGGACAAGAGGGGGTGAGGGCTCCAACACTAGAGGCATCCAAGAGAAACCTGTACAACCCCCTGGCAGATCTCCTATGATCTGTATCCCTGCCTTGATAATGGGGCCAGACTGGATGGTCTTATAAACCCCTTCCGATTTCACTATTCTCTGAATCTATGCCAACAACAACACATAAGGATCATCAGCCTTTGCTTCTGCTGATCTGACACCCTTAGCTGGTAATTCCAACATTCAACATATGTGAAGGGAACAGCCGATTGCAACCTGCATAACCAGTCATCATGATCTATACCTGTGTTGGCGAACCTTTGGCACTCCAGATGTTTTGGACCGCAACTCCCACAGTTCTTTGTCATTGGCAATCTAGCCTCAGAATTCTGGGAGTTGTGGTCCAAATCATCTGGAGTGCCGAAGGTTCGCCACCTCTGATCTATAGGGACCCCCAGTCAATGCTGAACAGAGGGGCCATATGAGTCACTGGGGGAGGCATGCAGAGGGTCTGATCATATCAGACACCTCCTACCTGGGGCACTGGGGCAATGGGTTCCATTCCAAGTGCTGGTTTTAACCTAGAAAGCAGTCCACGGCTCAGGCCCCCAAGGCTTGGTGGGATGCCTCTCCCGTCATGAAACTGTCCATACCCTGAGGTCAACATCTGGCATTTACTGGTGTGGAGGATGGGAACAAGGGAGAGACTCTACGATTCTGCGATTGTGCAACGAATGCATTCCGCCTACGATAAACCAAGGTGGATAAAAACCAATTATTATTATTTTTTTAAAAAATCATTTTTTAAACATTTGAATCATCAGGAAAAAATCAGATTTCAAAAAAAAAATTGTGATTAAATCAATTTGGTTCGTATCCAATCCAACCTGTAACAAGCAAGGAGCTGTCACCAGCTCATCCGATCTATATGCATCTCCAGTAACTGAAGCATGAGGTGCACATTTTGCAGGGAGATGTGTGCCAGGGATTCAGCAGCCCCTCTGACAATAAATTATTGCAAGAGATGTTATTCACCAGCATAGCCTTCCGCGTCTTCTTGCCCCCGCCCTTTTTTTGGCTTTCCATTGGTGTTTGCCAAGTTTCTACTGATTGAACATACGAAGTGCATTCATTAATGCTAATTGATAGCAGCTAACAAAAGGCCCTTTGTCCTCCTTTGTTGATATGTCCTCGTTGGCTGCTGATTGGCTGAATGAATATTCATGGGCCAAACCCTTCAAAAACAGATACGAAAGACCTTCTGGTCTGTGATGTGTTACCAATGGATTTCCAGATGGAGAAAACAAATTTGAAGGTGGTTTTTTTTTTTAAGTGATAGTCCAACAGAGCCAAAAAGGAACATTCCCAATAGGTCTCAATCAGATTGAGACATTGATGATAGAAAGAATAAAAGGTTGTTGGGAGAAAGAGTAAAAGCTTCCATTACTTACAACTGACTATCTAACAGCAAGATCTATCTAACGTGGGTGCTTTCAATGACAACCTTCATCAGACTCTAGAGAGGGGGAAAGCACTGAGGAGAGAGGCGGGACCCTCTTGGAATTCTGAGGCAAGAGGGAATGATTGGTCAGTGCTGGATAGATTGACAGGCACCTCATTGTATCCATTCTCAGACAGCCTCCACTTTCAAACAGGTGCTGTCCAGAGGTACTATGACCCCCATGATTCCCCCCCCCCAGCATATCTAGCAGCCATCAGATGGAAGGCGACTGGCCAGCTGCCTTTGCATCCCTTCGCCTTTCTGTTCGTTTGGAGCACATTTGATTTTATCTAACGCAAATCCACCCTACAACCAACCCTAAGGTCGCCTGGAATGGAGTGCAGGAGGGCAGCTTTGCCGACACCTTGGACTGCCAGAGAGACAAGCAAGGGGGGGGTCCTTGATCGAGTCAACCCGGAGCTCTCTCTCTGGAGGCAGTCATGCTGGAACCGAGGCTGATCCTCCTTTGGGCACCGTGTGAGGAGGCAGGATCCAGGGTGGTGGTGGTGGGGAGACCATCGTGCTGAGAATGGCGGAAGGCAGCAGGGGGAGAGGAAGGCCCAACACAAGATGAACGAACTCCCTCAAGGAAGCCACTGGCTTGAATCCACAAGACCTGCCCAGGGCAATGTAGGAGAGAAGATTCTGGAGACCGCTTATAGAATCATAGAACCATAGAACCCTAGAGTTGGAAGAGACCTCAAGGGCCATGCAGGAACCCCATCACAATACTTTCAAAAGATGGCCAATCCAGCCTCTGCTTAAAAACCTCCAAAGAAGGAGACTCCACCACCCTCCCTTGAGGCAGCATCTTCCACTGCTGAACAGCTCTAACCGTCATGAAGTTCTTCCTAATGTTCAAATGGAATCTCTTTTCCTGTAGTTTGAAACCATTGCCCCGAAACCATTGTTCCCGGGGGGGGGGGGGTGGAGTGGTATGTCTCTAAAACTTGGAGGCACATAAAAACAAAGGTCTCTTCCCCTGGGAGCACAACCGCTCAGAATTTTTCGAAACACGTTTGGCCACTAGCGGCCGACAGGTACCGGACAGTCCTGCTTGGCTCCCGGAACCAGTTCAGCCTACCCCGAGGGGCCGAGGATGGTCCTGGGCTGGATCCGGAAGGGCATCGTGAAGGTGGGCCCAAAGTCTACACCCACTGACCCACCCACCAGCTCCCTTGGCATCAACCACCGATCGGGAGGCCTGGGCAGCCAAGGACGGCCTCTCTGGCCTTTCTCCCCCCCAATCCCTCCTCCCTCTCCCCCCCCCCACCCCTCAGCTGGCTATTAAATTATTCTGCCCCGATGGCGCTTTGGCACAGGGTCCACGCCGCAAGGTCCCCTTTGGAGCCATGGCAGCCAGCCGGGCACCTAATAGACTGGGACAACGGCTCCTGTTCAGCAGCCAACCCTGCCAACAAGCGACGGGGGCTTTGCTAATGAGACTTAATGAGGGCGAGGGTCCCACGGGACAAATCTGGACCAAGCGCGCGGGGGGGGCAGGTCTGAGACCGCCAGCTTTCTTTCTGTCGCTGCAGCCTGAGCAACTGGTACAGAGGACAGGAGGGGGATGCTTTTTAAATGCCTTTTCCCCCTCCCCCAGTTGGCTGGGTTCCTTTTGAATTTTTGTTTATTTCCCACTTTGGAAAGGCTTTAAAAACTTTTAAACTCCCCTTCTGGCCGCTAGTAGCCAATGCCTTGTGTTGTTGCTGTTATTCGTTTTTATGTTGTTGTTGTTGTTGTTGTTGTTTATTTCAGTGGGGTGGTGCCCCCAGGGTGTGAGAGGCACCCTCAGACACCTGGCAAACCTGCCCCTCATGCCCCGACAGGATGACGGGAGGAAAATATACAGCGGTACTTCAACTTAATGAATTTAATCCATTCTGAATGCATGATCTTAAGACGAACTATCCTTAGGTCGGGGTACCTATCTAAAAAATTGAAAAAAAAAAGTTAAAAAATGGAAAAAAAATGAAAAAAATATTGTAAGTCGAGCAGACCATATCTAAAATTTGTAAGGTGGCAGTTAAAACGGCAACGATTTTCCACTCTTAAGTCAAATTGCTCTTAAGTCGAGTTGCTCTTAAGTCGGGGGTACCACCGTATTTAACAACATGGACAGGGGGTTATACATTTTGTTCCCATTGGCTTGATGTAGTATAAAGGTATCCCCTCACCCCAACTTTACTCCCAGAATCACTGCACTTGCCAGATGGGCGGTATAAAAACTCAATAAATAAAATAAAATAAAATAAATACTCCCGCAACAACTCTGTGAAGCAGGTCCGGCAAAGAGCCTGAATTCATTGGTGATGTGAAGGAGACTCTAACTACTATACCCTACTCCCCTTTTGGAGACGCTGCTGTTAAGCACATGGGAATAAGCCAAGGCATTCCTCCTCCGCCACCCCGCTAATTTAGACAACCTCTGTCTTTCTTTGAGGTTGAACAAGTGATG
>JAHTLZ010000309.1:1264194-1278911 GCA_023846285.1 Phrynocephalus versicolor | reverse complement strand
TATCTATCTATCTATCTATCTATCTATCTATCTATCTATCTATCTATTAATAAGCTGCCTTTCTCTCCAAAAGAGGACTCAAGGCAGCTCACAAGTAATCCCAGGTTTAGAAGGGAGAGAGGAGTATTTGTTCTTCCCAATCTTTTGGTTAATGCCAGCTCCGATGTGTTAGCCATGCTAGGTAGAACTGAGAGGCCCTTGAAGTCCTAAACACCTGGGAGGCTGGAAAGCTACTTCTTAAAAGGACTTTATTGCTGTAGTGGTGTTACAATGTGTTACTGTTAACTCTTCAAAGTATCTCCGCAACTTCCTCCTGGCTTTTGAAAATGACTTTTCAGAGTTTTTAATGTATACAGTAGGACCCCCGTATCCACTGATTCATTATCCACTGATTCAGTTATCCACAGTTGGCAGAGGAAAATAAATAAATTATTCAGCAGCCACAAAACAAGCTATTGTTACAAATAGCAGCTGTAAAGCAGGCTATTTTCACAAATAGCATCTGTAAAGCAAGCTGCTATTACAAACAGCAGCCATAAAGCAAGCTACTATCTCAAAATAGCAGTCATAAAGCAAGCTACTGTCAGGAAACAGCAGTTTGGAGGTGGGCGGGCAGGTGTTCTCTCTTATCCACGGATTTCATTATCCACAGGAAGACCTGGAACCAATCGACAGCAGATACTGGGGTCCTACTGTACTTAGCATTTGAGCCTTAACCATCATATAGGAGCATTTCTCTTTCAACTATCACTAAACATGTTTTTAAGTAATATTAAAAATAACTGAAGACATCATGGATTGGTCTTCCCAAACATTCATTGCAGTACTGTCAAAGTTCAACTATTTTACTCACTGTTTCCCAAAGAAAAGAACAGGTTAGAAGTAATTACATGACTTGTAACTCATTACGTCCAAGCTCTGGGTCAAGACAAATGTACATCTTGATTTTCGCAACTCCAAACCACTATTTAAATTGATAGAAATATGTGCTATTTAGATTTAAACACAGAGCTTAATGTTCTGCCACTAAAGTGACTGAGAATGCGCTACCTGGGCTCTTCCGCCTTCTCTGTTTGGTTTGTAATAGTCATTGTTGTATACTCCACTGAACATCCTTTTTATGGAATACAATAAATAAAGAATTTTTTTAAAAAAATCTCATTTATGCAAAAGGAAAATTACAGAGGGGGAAATGCCTCAGTGCTAGGTAGGAATTCAGCTCGTCCTGAAACTGAGACCAGTTCTGGAAAATCCCACGAAAATTAAAAAAAAAAAGAGTCTCAGGATCTCCTGCAGATTTGCAAGAGGACTAGCAGGGGGTCCAGCTGCACCCGCCCGAATCTGGTGATGTGGTATGGAAGGAATTCAATTCTTTCCACAGAAAATTTTCCATCTCTAGGAAAGCATTGTTTCACACAATTAACCCAGAATGCGACGGGGAAGAACCGGGCCCACAAAAGCACTGGGATGGCCTAATCCTGCTTTCACCAAGCGACTGATCTGCCTGATTAGAGAAACCCCAGGCATTTTAACCTTGTGTCCTCCCTGGACCTACGTGCAGCAGCAGCGGCGGCATCGGGCTCCTAATGATACCGCCTCTCTCTCTGTCCCTGCTCTCTTTTTAACCTCTTGTCTTTTCTAGATCAACATGCTGCATGACACTCCGAGGCTCCCCCTCTCTCCTTCATTTTAATCTCCTTTTACATGCAGCTAAGAGTTCCAATTTCTCTCTCTCTCTCTCTCTCTCTCTCTCTCTCTCTCTCTCCCCTCATTTTGACCTCTTCTCTTTTCTAGATAAGCATGCTAGAGCCCCCCCCCCTTCTCACCTTCTCTACTCCTTCTTTACATGCAGCTTGGCACTCGTACGAGGTCCAACTTCTCTCTGTCGTTCTTGCTCAGTCTCTCTGAAGGCACTTCCTATTTTCCTCTGTGCCTCCATGAGAACATAAGAACATAAAAACAGCCTTGCCGGAACAGGCCACAGCCCATCCAGTCCAGCATTCTGTCTCACACAGTGGCTCACCATTTACTTCAGGGTATTCCCAAGCAGATGTCTTCCCCTGCTTACGATTCCCCACAAATGGTATTGAGAGATATCTTGCCTCTCTCTCCAACCTGGAAGTTGTCCTTAGGCATCCATCATGATAGCCATGGATACACTTGTCCTCCATGAACTTGTCCAGTTCTTTCTTAAAGCTGTCAAAGCTAACAGCGGTCACCACTTCTGGCTGAGATTTCCACAGAGCAGTGATCCTCTGGGTGAAAATGTACTTTCTCTTATTTGTTTGAGATCTAGCACCCAAAAGTTTCATGGAGTGCCCCCTAATTCTAGTGTTGTGAGATAGAGAAAACAGTTTTTCCTTATCTACTTTGTCCACACCAGCCATTGCAGCCTCCGATGGTAAGGAAGGTGTTCCAGTCCCTGAATCATTCTGGTTGCCCTCCTCTGCCCTTTTTCCATTTCCATAATATCCTTCTGAAGGCATGGGGACCAGATGGGGCCTCACCGTAGATTTATAGAGGCAAAATGACGCTGTCTGACTTACTTTCTATACCCTTCCTAATGATCCCTAGCATTGAGTTTGCTTTTTCCACTGCTGCGGCCCACTGGGTTGACACCTTCCTTGAGCTGCCCACCAGGACACCAAGGTCCCTTTCCTGGTTTTCAGACCCCATCAGTTTGTAAATGGAATTGGGGATTCTTTGGCCCCAACATGCATCACTCTGCACTTACTAATGTACTCCAACAGGCAGAGGAACTGCCACTAATGGCTTCTCTATCTCTATCCTGCACTATCACTGAGCTAATTTCCATAAATTAAGGCTTTATGTATAGCAACAAGCACCCACCCAAAGAAACATAAGATGCAAAACACTGGTCACAACGGTCGTTGCCACAGAATCTGTCCCGGCCACGTCCACAGTGTTGAGGAGTTGCATAACGACAATGTTGTCCCATTTATAAATAAATAAATAAATAAATAAATAAATAAATAAATAAGCTCCACGTCATAGGGCCTGGATCTGCCATGTTGGAAAGGGGAAAAGCGCACAGGTGCGAATTCTACAGATGTGCACCTGCTTAGTGTGGAGGCATGAGGGTTTGGCCTCTGTCTTCCCCACCCAGACCAACCCGCCTGCTCTTTCTGTCTGCTGTGTCTTTTGGGAATGGGGCCAATGTTTACCCTTGGTATGGAGAGATAAGGGCTCCACCCCGACTGGTCTTCCTGAATGGGTGCCACACGGCTTCAGGTGCCGCTGGACCACTGCCTGGGTAAAGAACAGGGGTGAGGGCTTTAGGTCTAGCCGGGGAAACAGTGCCAAGGTTCACATATAGCCGGGATGGTGACACACAGGCCAGCGGAAATGGGAGACCTTTGGTTTGTGAGTAGATACCGCCTCCTAGGCAAACCGGGAGCCACGGGTCTGCTGGGGACAGCCGAGAGTGGAGAACTAAACCAGCCTGAGTCAAAATGTTCCGTAAACATATTAAAACAGATTATTGGGGGGGGGGACACACACACGGTGTGTATCATGTAATCCCACCTAGGAAACGATCTTCTGAGGTCCTGAGAAAACACAGCTTGATCACTTTGAGAACACACACGCACACGCACACGCACACGCACACACACACACACACACACCATTTTCATTTCAGAAACATTTGGTTACCTGTCCTGATGAAGCGGCTTAGTCTGTGCAAGAGTACCAATCCAACCCACCCCAAAGAAAAAGCCCAACAAGGCAATCAATCAATCAATCAATCAATCAATCAATCAATCATTCAATCAATCGTGGGAATTCAAAGACTGACTGCTCTCACTCTTCTGAGTGAGTTGCACCTTGCACAGTCCCTGCCTACCTTTTAAAAATCACTCACAACCTTGCTTTTTCAGGAGGCATTTGGCGACAAAATCATTTGCCAATGATTTTGTAACTATCTTGTCGTTGTTTTATCCCCTCTCCTTTTAATTCCTTCTTGACTCCTTTGTGGATTGTTGTATTGGGTTTTACATTTGTTTTGCGTTACCCCTATTGTTAACCGCCTGGAGTTCCTTTGGGAAGGCGGGCGGTATAAAAATAAAATAAAATAAAATAAAATAAAATAAATATTTTAAGGTGAGCTTCCCGGGATCAAGCCCACTTTTTCAGACAGAAAACCAAGAGAGGCTCCATGGCCGGAGAGATGGGGAACAGAGCACGGGCAAAGCAATGATCACGTTTTGTTCATGAAAGAATAGGACTATCGGACTGAGAATAATTTCAGTTATCAGTCGATGAGTCCGTCACAATAGCATTGTTGACACAGGTGGCCAAGGGTAGTAATCAAGGTAGGACTGCAGACTTGTGATAATGGATTGGGAACTCTTGGCTGATATTTAATCCGCCTGAGTGGGTCTCCAGCACGTATATATAATCTCCACAGTTTATCTTTCAAGTCTCGCTTTGTGTTTTGTGGTGGGTTTTTCCCCCCAGGACAGGGACTTTCAAGTCCTACAAAGAGTGTCCAAGTAGACTTAAAAGTTTTGAAATGGGTTTCTCTGTGTTGCCCATTCCTGATTGTTTTTCCTGTTGTCGGGAGAGTGCTGTTTGCCTAATTGACATGCACGTCTTTACAATGGCAGTCGTTCGAAGTATGAGCAGTATTGGTGAAATTGTACAACCACAGGTATTCAGGTAAGCATTTTGCACCATGGCTAGTTGCCCTGACTCAACTTTCAGATAATCTCAGCCAATTTCTATACTTGGCCATTGGGGTGCCATTTCTCCTAGCCAAGATTGTGTGTTAAGATGTACAGTATTTATTGATTTATTTAAAATATTGGAACAGTATATAAGTCCAATAAATAAATAAATAAATAAATAAATAAATAAATTTCAATTCAGCCAAACCTTCATTGACTGTTTGACCAAAGAGAGCCTTTTATTCCCTGTTTCCCTGTGTGTTTAATATTGTTCTTATTATGAATTTTAATAGGAAATCCATTTGATGCTTTTAAAAACTGATCACATTTTATTTAACATATTTATGCCCTGCCTTTCTCCTTGGAAAAGACCATTTGTAATAACTTTGTAATAATTTTTTTTTAGTTTATAACCTCATTTCTTTAAATGTCAAAAGGTGCGGCCCTGCATTCTTTCGGAGAAAGGTGGTATATAAAGATCTTCAATGAATGAATGAATGAATGAATGAATGAATGAATGAATTTATTAATCAGTAGATTTCTTCATCCTATCACCATCATTACCATATCAGATCTGTAGAGCTAGGACCCTATGAATGATTCAGTCTAGAACTTGTCAAGGAGGAACCAAGAGGGAATTGAACTGCTGCCAACCTCTGGTTCCATACCTAAACCACTAAGCAATCCGGAACGATGATGGAAAAAGAGACAATGTCCCACAAATCCATGAAGCAGAGGCAACAGATTCTGTCCATTGGATCGTCGGCCCCATTTGGTGCTGGCCAGGGGCAGGAAATCTCCACAGTCTCAGCTGCTAATCCTAAAATTCAGCCTAAGTCTTGCCCTAAGGGCCTAAACCCTAAGGCTCTGATGGCGACAACAAGTCATGTTTTCTGCCACCAAAGCCCCCTCCCTCCTCTCTACCCCATTGCCGCACAACCTAGGCCGACCCACGAAGTCTCTCCCGTGGCTCTTCCACCTCCATAACCACCCAAAGAACCTAAAATGTTGGGTTACATCGAGAGAGGAGCCAAGAGGACCGTTCCGAGGGATGCATTTTGTGAGGAGCGCCGGACTTGGTCTGGGTTCTTTCCAAGCTTTCACTGGGAAGCATGTTCGTGGGGGGCTCCAGACTCGCCCCGGGGGTCCTTCAGATCAAGGGGGGGGGGAGAAGAAGGACCAGAGTGATGACGAGTGGATGGGGACCTCTGGAGCTGTTCCCTTTTTGAGGTCTGGGGGGGGGAGGTCCCCCCCCCCCCCCCGCCGCGCCCCCCCCCCCCGGGGGGGGGGGCTGGCGCATACAGCTCTCCCGAGGAGAGGACAGAACAAAGGTTTCCTTTCTGTGTGAGATCAGTCCTCTCCTGACGTGAAATAGGTCTCAGCAACAACAAACAACCCACAAAAGAGGCGAACAATGCTCCCCCCGCCACGGCTCAGCTAAGAAGCGTCAGAAGAACCTTCCGCTTTTCCCGGCAATGACGACGAAGCAGCTCGGCCACTTCCGACCGGGCCCTTTTCCTGGACAAGAAACTTGGCACCCTCCACACCGGCCTGTTTTTTTTTGGGGGGGGGGGAACAGGACAAGCAACCCCTGAGGCGCAACACCCAGAATCCTTCGCAAGGCCACGAAAGACACAGGAGCACATTGGATGGATGGATGGATGGATGGATGGATGGATGGATGGATGGATGGATGGATGGATGGATGGATGGATGGATGGAACCAACTAATGGATGGGTGGATTGTACACCATCCTTCTGCCTACCAAGAGAGGTTTACAACAAAAATTAGGAACAATGACCAACAGCGTTAAATTAGAACAAAATTCCTATCAATTAGCAATTATCAAAGCAAAACATGTACTAAACATTATGGAAAGCCCTATAGAAGGAAGGAAGGAAGGAAGGAAGGAAGGAAGGAAGGAAGGAAGGAAAATAGAACCACTGCATGGGTTACAGGACAATGACAATAAAGATTTATCTACATCTACATCACTTTGCTTCTTTTTTCTTATCATCTCACTACTCCTTGGCTGCTTGCTTTTCTCTCCCTCCCCAACTACCTGGTAGACAGTATTTTGCTTCCTTCTTGATGGCTCCCCTTCTCCTTCTCTTTGAAGTCCCCCCCTTCCTCTTTTAAAGGCGCTGCCATGTTGAGTGGCCTCTTACCAGTGGTGCTCTCAGGGGTGAGGTTGCCAAGGGCAATCTTATGTTATGTTCTTATGTTCTTATGGCACCCTTAAAGGCCAACGGAGGAGCCTTCTGAGAGGGAGGTGGTCGGCCCCTTTGAAAGGACCTCTTATGGACATCCGGTTGCTCCCCAAAGCATTTTTCCTTTGAGGGTTGGGTTTGGTCTCCTTCTGATGCAGACGGGAGCCAAGGAGAGCAGGCACCCGTCAAGGGAGGCACGGAGGTGAGTGGCACCAATCCTGGCAGAAATGGCTGGGTGCCGGGGACCCAGCACCGCTCAGGGGCAAAGGAACTGGGGGGGGTCTTTGCCCACGGGACCCACTTCTCACACTTTCCCAGTAGATATTATACTACTATAATGACAATCACCTCAGGACTGCAGAGCCTGAGGGCTGTCAAGGAGGCAGCAGCAGGGAACTGAACTCCCGACCTCTGACCTCCACAACAACAGTTCTATCAGTTCTTTCACCCCTTTTCAGACATCTGGAAATTGAGTCCTGGCAACTGGACTTCTTTTTCTTGAGAGACTGAAACGTCTTGCTGCTCATCCTGACAAAGCGGTTTGGATGAGCAGCAAAACATTTCAATCTCTCAAGAAAAAGAAGTCCAGTTGCTTGCCAGGACTCAACTTCCAGATAAACTCCCCTGGATGACTGAGAATCTTCACAGACATTTTCCAGACATGGTAAAACACTTGCATTGAGGGTGCCCCCCCATAAGGTACCAGCATGCAGTATATGGCATTTTTATTGCTCATCATCATTACTTACTGCCCTCCTCTGGGACATCTGATGCTCCCAGTGCTGGCTAGGACAAAGAATTAACCCCCTGGCAATATCCCACGCTCTCCACCGAGCTGTTTTTCTTCTGCCTATTTTAAAATAAGACAAGACATTGTTTACAGCACTTCACCTCCTCAAGGTTGTAAAAGGCTACCCTTGAAGGTCTTGTTATGTGTGATCTCAGCAACAAAGTGTGATTGTTAGGAATTATAAATGCCCTCTCTCACTAAATAAAGGTTTAGGGATGGCCAGCCCTGCCTTTAGGCAGAATGAGACACTATGACTGATGCAACAAGAAGCTAGATATTTCACTTACACAGTGATGGCAAACCTTTTAAAGACCAAGTGCCCAAAATGAGATTCAAAACCCACTAATTTTTCACAAAGTGCCAATACAGCAACTTAACCTGAATACAGGTGGCTGTGAAGGGTGCCCACAGAAAGGGCTCCGATTGCCACCTTTGGCACCCGTGCCATCGGTTTGCCAACACTGCACTAGAATCTGTTGTACAGTCTATTGTGGACAGCTGAAACTGCGGATACGAAGGAACACAATATAGCGCATACAGTGGGGTGGAGCAAAGGCTACAAGAGGGCACCCTTGCACACTGTGTCTAAGGCTGTTGCAAACCATAGACAAGGGAAGCTGTAGCTGCTGATCCTGCAGACAGAAGGGGAAAGCAGTTGGCAAAGCCGTACTTGTGACTTTTTTCTCCCTCAGCTGCCAAGATAACTTGGCCCATCCTGTGAATTACTAGGCTGGGCTTTGTCTCCAACCCCTTCTGATGAATAGGTTTCAAGTGCTAGAAAGCTCGAGATCTCCAAGTGTCAAGAGAAAGTAATTGGGCCACCATCATCTTTGCTCCAGTCTTGGAAGTAATGTGTTGTTGTAATGCATTATTGTTAACCTCACCAGTGGGGCAAAACATAAAAGAAAACGCTCTTCGGTGCTCCCTAGTGGTCTATTATGATATTGCACCCTGGAAACATTTCTGAAATCCACACAAGACCAAAAACACAAAAGAAAAGGGGGGACATATTCTCCACCATAAAAAATTGCCACAAAATGGCATAAAACCTAAGAAATCCCAGTCTCTGAAATATCCTTCAAAATACCTTTTGTTCCTACTTAGTTGTTACTTCCAAAAACTAGGTAACTCATGGAACTCAAAAAGTAATTACCGATGACATTAGTTGTTACTCCAGAAGTAACTTGGAGCTTATGGCTTTCATACTTGTAACTAGTTACTCTTGAGCTCTGCAGAAGGCAACACAAGAATGGCCAAGACATTACTCTGTTATTAAAAGAGGATTTTCAGCCCCCTGGTCTCAGCCTTTCTTGCTTTGCCAGGAGAGATTTCCTGAAGCAAGAAGGAAAATAATCCCAGGAATGCGACAGGTTTCCGCTCACCGTTTGTTTCATATTTGGCTGGCGTTGGGCTGGCGGTTCCATTGTGTTCTCCTCGGAGGGAGGTCACACAAACTTCGGAGGCTCAGGGCTGATTCTCCAAGAGGAATGGAAGATTTTGCTTATGTTTGTTTCCGCAGGAGGGTCAAGGTGGACGAGAGTTTGCATGTGTGAAAGTTCCTTGTGGAGAGAGCAACTTTTAAAAAATGGTTCCTTGGACCCCAGTTCTCCATTGCGGGAGTCCCTGTTCTGGCTCCAGTACAAGCTGAGAGCTTTCGTTCAGAACCAGTTAAGCTAGGCTTAGCTAAGCTTCATACTCTTCCAATTCAGGGCTTTCTCCCGGGCAAGCCACATTTAGGGATCTATATGGTGTCTTCCTGTCAGGTAGAACTCCAAGAAAGGAGAATTATGGGATCTGTCGTCCAAGATGTCCTTAGGCATCTGGCTACAGAGCCAGAAGTTGGGAGTTTAATTCCTCATTGGTGCCTCCTTGACAGGGGTTGGACTTGATGATCCCTGGGGTCCCTTCCAGTTCTGCAGCTCTAAGATTAAGATTAAGATTAAGATTAAGATTAAGATTAAGATTAAGATTAAGATTAAGATTAAGATTAAGATTAAGATTAAGATTAAGATTAGGGGTGGAGAATGAATATGTTGCAGGTTTTGCTCAGAACTTTACAGGAGCTCTCCAGGGTAATAATGGTAACCATGGACTCTGAAATTCGGACTCTGTTTTGTGCAGCATTCTTTCAAATGACAGAGTTTTTGCATCCTTAGCTGGAGATTTTCAAGTCAGGGTTTGGCCTCGCAGTGTAGTGGTTAAACTGCAGTATTGCAGTGAAGACTCTACTCACAGTCTGAATTTGAGCCCAACTCAAGGCAGCCAACTCTAGGTTGACTCGTCCTTCAGTCCCTCTGATGTTGGTAAAATAAGTACCCATAGAATCATAGAGTTGGAAGAGATCTAAAGAGCCATCCAGTCCAACCCCCTGCCTTGCATGAACCCCTATCACAATATTTCCGATAGATGGCCACCCAGCCTCTGCTTAAAAACCTCGGAAGAAGGAGACTCCACCACCCTCCTTTGGGGCAGCATCTTCCACTGTCGGACAGCTCTAACTGTCATGAAGTTCTTATTGTTCAAATGGAATCTCTTTTCCTGCAGTTTGAGACCATTGCCCAGTGTCCTAGTCTCTGAAGCATGGAAAACAAACCTGTTCCCTCTTCAATATGACATCCATTCCGATTTTTAAACATGGATATCATATCCCCCCTCAGCCTTCTTTTTGAAAGGCTAAACATTCCCAGTTCCCTAAGCCGTACCTCATAAGACATTTCCTCCAGACCTTCAACCATCCTGGTCGCCCTCCTCTGCACCTGCTCGAGGTTGTCAACATCCTTTTTAAACCGAGGCACACAGAACTGGACACAGTACTCCAGGTGGGGTCTGACCAGAGCAGAATAGAGTGGTACAATCACTTCCCTTGATCTAGACACTATGGTTCTGTTGATGCAACCAAGAATTGCATTGGCTTTCCTGGGCATCGCATCACACTGCTGACTCATGTTCCATTTGTGGTCCACCAAGACTCCCAGATCCCTTTCACAGGTACTATTTTCCCGCCAGGTATCTCCCATCCTATATCTGTGCAATTCAGTCTTTTTACCTAGATGTAGCACCCTACATTTCCCTCTGTTGAAACCCATTCCGTTAGCTTTGGCCCAGCACTCTAATCTGTCAAGGTCTTTTTGAATTTTCATCCTATCCTCTAGGGAATTAGCAACCCCTCCCAATTTGGTATCATCTGCAAATTTAATTAGCATACTCTCTATTCCTTCCTCCAAGACATTAATCTCGCTTGGGAACATGCTTTAAATGCTGTGGGGTGATATATAAGCAGCATGCTTCCGCTGTAGATTCCATATTTCAGTGGGGGGGGGGTGGACTAGATGACCCTCCAAGTTCCGTGCATCTTGAGAGTTCTGTGCTCCTGTGGTTGAAGATGGTGGTGTTTATGTAAGCTTTGTGTAACCCGCAGGGTGAATCTCGGTTTTAGGTGTTCTCATGTCCCTTGGGCACCTCATCCATTAATTGCAATTAGCCTTGGCAAATGAATTCAACTTCACACAAGTCCCGTTAGGGTTATTTTTTTCCAGCAGTTTAAAAAAATAAATATGTAGCCTTGTTTAAATAAGAAAATGGCATAGCAAAACTCAGTAAGGCGTGAATATGAAAAGACGATGAGTTTTTGGTTTAATTAGGGAAGTGCCTCATCAACATGACATTTCTCTCCTACCTTAAGAAATGTGTTGGGGAAAATTGAATGGAAAAATATTGCTCTCACAATGGAACGATAGCAGAACAATCATTTTTAAAACAGGTGGGTTTGGGAAGTGTCCTTTTATTGGAGAAATTGAGCTTAATAAATTTCTTCCACCTAGGAACAGGCAGGGGGTTTTAAATGGCAGTGATCATTTTGCAAGTGTTGGAAATATTTTTGCTCAAAGCTTTTGGAGGAGAGGGAAACACATACACACACACACACACACACACACACACACGATGTGATTAATTAGATTTATTTACCAACAATAATTATATCTGCAAAACTACTCTCTTAGTGTTAATAGTCTGGTTGAAGGTTATGATCTTACAGCAGACATGTCCAAACTTCGGCCCTCCAGATGTTTTGGGCCACAACTCCCACAGTCCTTTGCCATTGGAAATACAGGCTTGGAATTCTGGGAGTTGTGGTCCAAAACATCAGGAGGGCCGGAGTTTGGTCATGCCTGTCTTACAGCATCTGACCTCTTTCATAGCCAGAAATGATCCTGGCCAAGCCCAGTGGGCATTATCTGGAAATAGCAGTTTTTTTTGGATCCTGCTACAAGTCCAGGAGCGGAGCATCTTGAATGAAGCAACTCTTTCAGAGAGCTTCCATTTTAATCGTAACGTTCCCTCCTCCTAGCCTAGGTAGTGATTGAATTTCTACAACCTCCCATGCTGCCTGTGGTTTGAGCCACCTGGCTGGGACAGCTGTCAATCTATCCAGCACTAACCAATCATTAATTCCCCCTGAATGTGTTCAGCTGAATGCTGCTGAAAGTGGTCCTGCTGTTGATGTGTTTGCCGTTGTAAGTAAAGAAAAGGGTGTTCATTCTTTCATAATGTCTCAGATTTTGTTATAGTTAGTGTCTCTGAGTTAAGACTCTCAGAACAATATTTTTACTGTTGTGAAAGAAAGAAAGAAAGAAAGAAAGAAAGAAAGAAAGAAAGAAAGAAATTATTCTTTTCAGAAACAGGGACACAATTCTTCTCGGAAACAAGGTAGTGGCTGTTCCTACATCTTGATTTAGAGAAAATACGTTCTTTCAAATTTAGAAATGACCTTCGAGTTTCGTCTGGAAGGGCTGGTACAGGACATAGAGGATCATGGGGTAGAGAAATTACCAGCCGTATGGTTGCCCCTGGATCTTTCCCAGTTTGACATTCATTGGTAGAGATTATTTTTTAAAAGTTCACACAGAGTAACTCCTGCATTTCCAACACTCCTACCCCTCAGGAATGTAGCCAGTTACGAACAAGAAGTAGGATTCAGGTTAGGGTCACGGTCAGATTTGTGAGCACGTCTGTGTGTGTTCCAATTTGGCAACTCCGAAAGAAAAACAAAGAAGACAAAAATGTCACAGCACCTTGAAGTCTGACGGCGCTGTTTTAAGGAGACCGTTTGTGGACAAGTCCAGTTCCTCAAATGTGCCATGCAACTGGATTTTTAACAAAATGTGAAACTGGAAATAATTTGTGACATGGGAACTTGCTGGAGATCATCTCAGGGAGTTTTGGAGTGTCTCTACCGTTTCTATGTAGGGTCTGCCATGAAGCACCCCTGTGGGAACCTCAAATGGCTGGCTTCCCCTAGAGCAGAGCGGAATGGACGTTTGCAGAAATACTTGGCCATTGACAGGAAGGTGTGACATGAAGTTGGACATTTTGTGCTCTCGAGACGCCCTCTAATTTTAGATCGGCGATAAATACCCGGATTTTTCTCCATGGAGCAAAAGACTGCTAGCGTTTCTTAAATCCACTATTCGCCAGAATAGTCCATCCCCTCCCCCCATCAACTGGCACTTACAGTCTCAGCAATTCAATCCGAGGCATTAGTAGGAGAAAGAACAAACGGCTTCATCACTTACAATTGCAACAGAGCAAATTGCAAACAGGCGGCTGCCTTCGGCAACAGACTTGAGAGAAGGCGCACGTTCTCTGCGGAGAGGCGGGTCTCTCTTTGAATCCGGAGGCAGGGAAGGGATGATTGGTGGGAGCTGAAGAGATGGACAGTCACCTAAACGCAGGAAGGCCCCTCCCTGCCAAACCCCCTAAAGGCAGCACGAGAGATGGCAAAAGCTCCCGAAAACAACTCATTTGAGGGACCCCTAATTCCTTGCTACGTCCTACATTCCAAGCCCCTTGTCCAAAAATCTATAGGATGGAAGTATGGCAGTTAAAACTGGTCACAAACGGATATAACGGTATCGTGTAGATGTGATGTACAATGGTGCCACAATATCCATGAAGGGTTGGTTCTGAAGGCCAGTCCCTCCCAGAGATGCCAAAACTCCACAGAAGGCTTTAAATTCTATCCATTGCATGGTGTCTGTCTACCTACCTATAACAGCCAGGTCTGGTAATTATGCCCTGGAAATACATATAAATAGGTATTTCTGGGTTGGTGTTCTTTTTAGCATTTTAGCCTGCAGAGAGAACGTCCACCCAGGAGGTAATCATCTTGGTTCAGGAAGAAGTTGGAAGATTCTGCTTCTGCCCTGTGCCTTCTCTCTATGTCCATGCTCAGTTTCCAAGGTGGCCACCGGCGCTTCACTCAAAAACACTAATTCGGAGCCAGAGAGGGAAAATTCTTGTTGTATGCTGTCCTCATTTCTCACTAATCGCCTCTCTAAGAAAGGAATGATCTCCAAAATGTCCTGCCCTTGACCACCCTGTTTTGCTGTTGGAAACAAAACCCTGTGGCTTCTTTTAGGGAGCCCGTTCCTCTCATGTTGCATCTTCCTCTTCTCCTCCTGCCTTCCCCCTTTTTTTCAGCATGATTGGAATCCTGCCTTCTCAGGACTGGTCCAAAGTCAGAACAGCCTGTGAGTTTCAACATTTTGGCCTCCCAAGAGAGTCCAGGCTGGATTTAATCTAGGGACCCCTCATTTGTCTTTCTGGCCATCTGGAGGATCCGCCAAGCTCTCCTCTGTGTGAAACGATGAAGGATTTGTGTAAGGACTGCGATGCACTCATTTGTGTTTAACACCTTCAACTAGAGGACCGTCCTCCGAAACAGAGGACATGTGAAAGCCCTGGCAGAGAACCTGGATGTGAAGAGCCCTTATTTGGCCACATCAGGGCAGAGTGATCTCTCCAATGTTGATGGTGTGGCGGAGAATCAGGACATCAGAGACCTATTTCAACAACATGGGAAACCCAATCCTTAACAACAGCCCTGCAGTCTCCCCCTAGAACTGATCCGTTTTAATAAATCTTCTTAGGGGACTCCCCCACCCCCAAATGCCACTCAATGCTGGGCCTTGTTTTTCGGAGGTGTGTGTGTGTGTGTGTGTGTGTGTGTGTGTGTGTGTGTGTGTGTG
>JAHTLZ010000309.1:1244668-1255988 GCA_023846285.1 Phrynocephalus versicolor | reverse complement strand
GAATGAATGAATGAATGAATGAATGAATGAATGAATGAATGAATGAAGCAAAGTGTTCTGCTTATATACCGTCCCATACCACTTCAAGTAGTATCTGGGCGGTTTACAGTTTAATTACAGTGTGCAGGCTACACATTGCCCCCCAACCCCCAGCAAGGTGGGTACTCATTTTACCAACCTGGAAGGATGGAAGGCTGAGTCAACCATGAGCCAGCTACCTGGGATTGAACCCACAGGTTGTGAACACAATTTAACCTGCAGTACAGGCATTTAACCACAGCACCACAAGTCTATGCAGCAGGAATCAATCATCTCCTTTCACTTTGAATTCAAAGAGAATGAATGAATGAATGAATGAACGAATGAATGAACGAATGAAAGAACAAACCTGTGGATACGCTGATGGGATATGAGTTGGTAGTGCCTGACTAAGCAACATATTTCCAAATTACAAGGGATAGTTCAAGAAGAATGTCAATCCAGACTATAAAAGCACTGCAGTGGAGGATTTCCATGTTGGAGTTTTTGCAATCTCGCATGCTGCCTGCAGTTTGTTTGACTTCGGGGGACTTGTTCTGGTCTGGGGCGACTGTCAGTCCATCCAGCAGCAACCAATTGTCTCCTTTCGCTTTGGATTCAAAGCGAATCCTGCCTCTCTGCTTTGTGTTCCTTTTCCTCTGTTGGAAGCCCTCGGTGAGTTTGTTAAATCTGTTGCTGACCTGTTCCCAACCAATGAATAGATTTCGGCAGGGAGGCCCTAATGAGAAAGCAAGTGTGGGAAGCATCTGAGAGATAAATTCTGCCCTTCACCAACCCTGGAATAAAGCGAGACTGAAAAACAAGTAGGGAGGGATAGAAAAGCATGAAGAATCCCCGAAAAAAAAATGACACTGCGTTAATGCGGAGAGGAGAGATGGCATACAAATAGTGAGAAAAATGCTAATTTGACATAAGTATAGAATTGGGTCCATTAAGGTGAAGGAACTGTCTGGATGAGCAGTGAAATGTTTCAATCTCTAAAGAAAAAAGAAGTCTAGCTGCCATGACTCAACTTCCAGAGTCCATTAAGATGGAGAAACATTAAAAGAAACCTGGAATACTTTTGGCTTTCATAGCTGTTGTGGTCAGATCCCGGCTGTGAAAGCCTTAGAGAATACACTTCTGGCTTTCCCTGCTTATTCCGTTCCTTTTTTCCTCCTTGTTTTGCTGATACTGACGACAACATCTACTGTACCTCTCTGAGAACTGATAAAATGGTCAACTGAGGGTAACAACTCCCCTCTCCAGAGGGAAGATTATAATCTTCCAGCCAATTTAATTTAATTTATGGGAGGGAAGGGCCACAGGAGAGAAGATGAGGATAATACAGTGGGATCCTAGAGAAAGTGGGAAGTGTTGAATGGAAAAATGTCAATATTGTAAATGCCCTGACACAGTCCTATGGAATGCCAACATTTGGAGCACTCGTACATGTTGTGTGGGGTTTGTGTTATGTGTAGTTTAAGCAGCATTTTTGTTTGCATGTGTTTGTTTTACCCATCACACTTTCCCCGTTGAATCTCCATGGACCCAGCTTGCCTGAGCCCTCGGCCATCATTCGATTCATTGTCCTGCAGTGGCAAGGTTTTCAGACACCACCGGTCACCGCCACACTGGAACCACCTCTTGGCAGCAGACAAGTTAAATCCATGAGCACATTATTGTGTGATAAAAGACGCTTATCTTGATTCAGGCTCCTGTTAATGGAATTATTTACTTCTCTTTCCAGCTTCCGTGCAACGTTTCCTGGTCCGTCTGAACCCATAAACGTTTTCTTCTTCTGGCCAAAGCCATGGTGCCATCCAGTTCTTCCTTGCCCAGGCTGATCCTGGGGAGACCTTTGCCTCCCGAAGAATCACACTGGAACCTCAGCATGTCTGGCGCCCTTGTCAGAAGATGGTTGTGTTTGCAAATTGATTTATGTAATCACTGTTAAAAACCATGTTTTCTGCAACTATTTTGCCAACAAAATCCGCTCTGAAGGATATAACAGGCCTCCTTCTGTGCCGTCTCCCTCCCTGTATTTTCCTGACAGATTTGGCGTCAAATGAAGAAAACAAGTATTCACCAAAGGATGCCAGTCTTGGGAGTGACACGGGACTTTGTGGCTGCTTTTATCATTGTCGCAGTTGTAGAAACGGATCCAGGCCCTCTTGGGAAATGGCAGGGATTCTTGGTCATTCCCACCCCCCCACGCCCCCCAGGGCCTCTGGTGAAGCAGCAGTGGTTCTCCGAAGTTTCACCACGTAGCTCATCCAGCAGTCTTTAAGGTATCACAGGACACCGGGGTTGTGTGTGCTGCAAGCAGATACAGTAACGTGCCCATTTCTTTGGAAAATGCCCTGCACACCCATGTCGACTTTTTCATCCATGGTGCGCAGGCTGGGGCAGGCAGGAGACCGATAGCGATCTTTTCGAGGGTTTTTTTTCTACGTGGCTGCCTGTAGGTAGAGAAGGATTTGTGCCTCCATAGGTGGAAAAAAATAATCTCTCCGTTTAAGGGCTTCCTTCCTCTCTTATCTGAACTGCATTGCTGAACTCAAAGAATGAACTGAGGAAGATCAGAAGCAGATTTTTACACCAGGCGCAGAGGCTCTTTGGGTTCACCCTCGTGAGCCATGATTTTACAAGCCATTTCACAGATGGGGTAGCAAAAATGGCAAGAATTCAGACCACCCCCCTAAAAAAAAACCCTACAGGGTGAGCTGGGCTGATGGGAGTTGTACTAGAAGAAGACTACAGAAGGACCTCCTTATCCGCAGACTCATTATCCACGGATTCGCCCATCCACGCTCTGAAAACATTAAATATAGAAGAAAGATCCTAGAAATGCATCTTCCTAAAGCTGAAGTTACAAGAACTGGCCACTAGAGGGAGGTGGAGACCATGCTATGTAAAATCATTCATGTTGGCTTTAATCCACAGTCTTCAGTATCCGCTGGAAGGAGGCACCTTGGAACCGGTCCCCTGCAGATATAAGGATCCCTCTGTAATAATCGTCAAGCTCCATCATGTCAATTCTGACATGGGTTTTCCTGGTAGAGAGTCTTCAAAAGTGTGTTGCTAGTCCCTTCTTCTTGGGCGCAGGGTGGGGGTGGGGAGTGGCCCTGGGGCTGGGCAGCTTATCCAAGGCCACCCAGGCTGGCTCGACTCTTAGAGGCCCAGTGGGAGAATCAAACACCCGACCTCGGGCTCCGCAGCTGGATATGTAAATGGCTGAGCTATCCCGCCAAATCTGGAAGGCTCCTTCTCCGCCTGAGGGGATGCCAGGGATGTAGGGTTTATCTCAGGGGTCCTGGCTACTACACGCTTGCCCATGTTGTCTCTAGCCATGAGCGCCCGGGGTCCTTTGTTGCTGTGGCAAAGCTGGTGTCTTTCTGAGCAGGTCAAAAAGGTTTCCAGGAAGGGACAGGAGGGCTGGCATCTCATACCACCCGGAATGACTCCTTCCATAAGACAGCGGTGGCACAGCCCTTTTCCAAAAATAAAGTTAATCCCCGGGATGAGAGGAGAGGGAAGAAAACACAATAACCCCCTGATTCTGCTGGGATCGCAGTTTGTTCTCCGGTTTGCACAGAAAATCCCTCTGCGTTTCTCCTTTTGGTCTCTTGTTCTGCAGAGCTGCTCCGTGGCAGCATCTTCCACTGCCAAACAGCTCTAACCATCAGGAAGTTCTTCCTAATGTTGTGTCTTGGTGTTAGGTTCATGCCGAGACTGGGCGTCAGCCCCATCCCAGCCCTACTGACTCAAAGCTGCCTGCAAGGTTGTAAAAACTCCCTGCAGACACAGTCCCTCTCTTGGCATGGAGACCCACTGGGTCTTCCTTGCTTCTGGTCCACCTTTCCTGCCAACCCGTTGAGCAAACCACCCGACCTTCCATGGGCTATTGGGGTTTCCCCCAACACCACCTTGTTGCTCTAAGCCACATCCTTCCAAGGTCACTCACCTCCAGTTCCTTCCATTGAAGGAGACACAGAGAGAGTGAGAGAGAGTACAATTAAAGAGAGGAAATTGGAAAAGGGACGGGGCCTCCGCTGGAGCAATTAAAGCCCCGGCCTTAATGAACATGAGGCATGCAAAGAAAGACAGGCCTTTTACACCAGACAAAGGACATAGGAAAAGGCGCTCATGGGCGGTGGGGCGGAGAATAGTTGGGGGCTGGCCTGGCCGTTAGACAAATGGGACATTTGGCCCTGTGAGCAGCAATGGCTGGCCCTGCTTGGTGCATGCTGACATTCTTTTGAAATCCCATTGGCAGAAGCTCCCTAAACACGGTGCTTTGCTTCCCGGGCTCGGTGAGGGCGGGGAGTCAGCCGGCTGGCTTTCAAGGGTTTCTAAGGTGGGGCGGAGGGGGGCTCAAGTTACTTTTTAAGGCTTCAGCTTCCAAAGTGATGTGGCCCTCAAGGAGGGTCATAAGCGATGCCCCCTTTTTTGACCGGATGTGACCCAATCCAGGATCAACAATATGCATTTCTTACAAATTTACCTGAGGAGCAGGGCCGGAGAGCATGGACCTGAGAGAGAGGCGAAGGAGCTTTCCTCTTCGGCCTACTGGTCCTCTGCTTTCCATGATCCAAAAATATGGTGCCCTGCATCTTGGAGCCATGAGCAAAGTGGGAGGTGTTGCTGCCTGGGGATTCTGGCAGTTGTAGTCCAGAAACCCAGCGTTGCCTAGCTCGGCTTGGTGGAGCTGTTTAGGAGAGAGGCAACAGGGCAGGAAAGGAGATAGTAAAAAGTAGGAGAAGAAGTAAATCAGGATCACAGATTGGTAGACCTTCCTTTCCAGCATCAAGGAGAGGATTTGAACCCAGGTCTCCTGAGTATTCCTCTGACATTTTGTCCAGCTACAGCAGCTTGGGCTGTTCCTTCTCCTTAATGTCCTTTTTTTCTCAGAAAGGAAAAAAAAAAAGAACAAGAGAGAAGCAGTCTTAACATCAGCCCTGCCTCCTGATACCATCCTCGCACTATTGCATCTCACTAAAAAGATTCTCAGTGCCTGATTGACTACATCCTCTATCAAGATTACATTTTTGGTACAATGCTTCGATAAAGATAGCTCGCTATTGAAAGCTCAGCCTACTTTTACATTTGTCACATGGCTCAACCCACTACTTTTTTAACTTCTACAGAGAGAAAACTAATGGTTGATTGGTTCAAAGGCCACACTGTGGATGCTGAATCATGTTTGTGTATTCGCTATACTACAATACTGCAGTCAAGACTCAGCTCACAACTTCATTTCCAGGTGAACGCTAGTTTAAGAGCAAAAACTACATAGCATGGCCTTTGGCTCACTCTAGGGGCTTGTTCTGGTCATTTCAAATTTAGAAATATATATTTCTGGGATTTTTTTTCCTTTCAATATTTGTAATGCTTTCAAACAGTGGAGAAGTGAATCAGTGGATAAGGAATCCACAGGGAAGGGGGTTCTTATGTATGTAATGCTTTTCAATTTCTTTTTTAAAAAAGCCCACACAATATTTTTATCCCTCCTTTCAAAATGGTCTCTCCGCCTATTTTTAGCTCCAATTTTGAAATATCGCAATTTCTTCAGGGAGGGCCTGGGAGGGAGGTGTGTCACCATCTCTCTCCTGTCTGCCTTTTAATCTTTCATGCAGGGTGTAGAGTGGTTAGTGCCTGCATGGGGAAAAGGGTGGCAGTAGCGGGGAGGGGAAGTTTAAGGATGGCTGCCCCATGCCACCACCGACCCCCCCCCCACTCCAGAACACTGTAAGTAAGGGGCAGAAGGGAAACATTTAAAAAGAAAAATAAGAAGCAGAAAGACAAAATAGGAGTTGCAGCTCTGTATAATATGTGCCGTGTGGTAAGGAGCCAATTGGTGTAATTCTTCCCTTTGTTCTTGAAATAAGACAATTATATTATGAATCATTCTCCACTTTTTTTTTCAAATTATACACTGCTCCCCTGTAATCCAGGGCAGAGGAGGAAGGCAGGATCACCTAAAGCGCCTATTAAACAACTAAGGTTGGACCACAAGCAGCTTCTTCCCTGGCTGCACTTTGCCGAGGCAATGCCAGGGTTGTTCATGATGTAGCCCAAGCATCCGGGGGCTGTCAAGAAAAGTGAACTCACTTTCCCTGGGAAGGCCAGCTTACTCACGGCTCACCTGGTGGGTAGGCAGGTCCTGTGGCTGTCTCCGGCTTGCCTGGGCCTGCCGCCATGCCTGGCAGAGGCAAGGCAGTGCCAAGCGAAGCCCAAACAGATTGTGGAGAGAGATTAAGCGACCAAAGGGTTGGCGCCCCCGCCTGACTGGCCGACGTTCGGGCACACCGCCGGAGGCCTCCGGAGAAGGCGTGGCACATCGCCCGGCGTGCCGCCCCTGTTCTTAGCAGTAGCTGTGCCTCCTCTGCTGATTTCTTTTCCTCTGGCTTGCTGGAAGGCATTCACCCGTTCGCCATGGGCAGAGCCTTGTGATGCAGCGGCTAAACTGCACTACTGCAGTCAAGACTCTGCCCACGGCTTTAGTTCGAGCCCGACAGGTTCAGGTCGAGGTTGACTCAGCCTTTCAGCCTTGTGAGGTGGGTAAACTGAATACCCAGCTTGCAGGGGATGGCAGCAATGTGTAGCCAGCAGAATTAAGTTGCCAACCACCCAGAGAGGGCTTTAGACACAATAGGGTGGCCTATAAGCAGCACAGGCTGCTGTTGGCTTTGCTCTAGCGCTGAACTGCTTCAGCGCTGTCGGGCTGTGCCTGCCACACGCTGGACCTGGCCGTCACCTGGGAAATAAAAGCCAAATTTGATCACTCCACCCGGCTGCATTAGAAAATGGAAGGCAAATTAAACCAAGGTGTTCAATATGAAGGAAAACCATCCGGGAAATGGGAACCAGGGAATCACAGAAGGCAAAATATGAGGAACACTTGGGGGCAGGTGGAAATTCTGATATGGTCACTGCAGATGTCCCATTTGTCAGCTGTCCACTGACAGTAACAACCATGCTTTATGGCCGTCCACGAGTCTATGAGGAGATATTATCCTGAAAAACAAGTAGATTTTCTAAGCTTACTTTCCGAGGTAAACTCCTGTCTGTCGCAGCTGGAGCCTCTACCTTGATATGTGATTCTATGTCTCAGGAACAGATTTGGCCAAACTGGAGTGTGTCAGGTTCCATTTTACAGCCAGGGTGGCATCTTGTAGCAGGGAGTTCCACCTGCAAGTGACATGCAGGGTGCCATATTGGTCATAGAATCACAGAATCCTAGAGTTGGAAGAGACCTCAAGGGCCATCCAGTCCAACCCCCTGCCCTGCAGGAACCCCCATCACAGTATTTCCGGCAAATGACCATCCAGCCTCTGCTTAAAAACCTCCAAAGAAGGAGACTCCACCACCCTCCTTTGGGGCAGCATCTTCCACTGCTGAACAGCTCTAACTGTCATGAATTTCTTCCTAATGTTCAAATGGAATCTCTTTTCCTGTAGTTTGAAACCATTGCCCCGAGTCCTAGTCTCTGAAGCCATGGAAAACAAACCTGTTCCCTCTTCAATATGACATCCTTTCAAATACTTAAACATAGCTATCATATCCTCCATCAGCCTTCTTTTAGAGAGGCTAAACATTCCCAGTTCCCTAAGCCGTTCCTTATAAGACATTTCCTCCAGACCCTCAAACATCCTGGTCGCCCTCCTCTGCACCCGCTCGAGGTTGTCAACATCCTTTTTAAACTGAGGCGCACAGAACTGGACACAGGACTCCAGGTGGGGTCTGACCAGAGCAGAATAGAGTGGTACTATCATGTCCCTTGCTCTAGACCAGTGATTCTCAACCTGTGGGTCCCCAGATGTTCCTGGACTGCAACACCCAGAAACCACCACCACTTGCTCTGCTGGAAGGGATTTCTGGGAGTTGGAGTCCAGGAACATCTTGGGACCCACAGGTTGAGAACCACTGATCTAGACACTATGGTTCTGTTGATGCAACCAAGAATTGCATTGGCTTTCCTGGCCGCCGTATCACACTGCTGACTGATGTTCAATTTGTGGTCCACCAAGACTCCCAGATCCTTTTCATAGGTACTCTTCTCCAGCCAGGTATCTCCCATCCTAAGCCAGGCATCTCCCAAACTGACAGATTCCCCGGGCCTTGGGCCAGCCTGGCCTACCTCACAGGGACGTTGGGTGGGTCCACAGAGGGAAGAGGAGGCATACGTGCTCCCAGGTTCTCCAGGCTTTGCTACACTTCGGAAGCTCAGACGCTCAGGTACAGAAAAGACACCCACACCCACACCCCCGATTGGCACCGCTCTCTCCGCTTCAAGAGTTAAACCTCAGCTGCCAAACCGGCTGGCATCTCCTCTACTCCGCATCCTATCCCTCCCTCCGGCTGCTGTCTGCCGCCTGGGCTGGTTTTATGAATGGCTGCCCTGGCTGTTCGTTTTGCTTGCTCCAGAAATGCTGAGGCAGGTTAGGCTGTATTGGGCAGCATCCATTCCGAGAGGGGTCCAGTGGGTCTCTAAGCCTTTCCCCTACTCCGGCCACCCACCCCCTCCTGCCAGCGGGGATATTATTTGGGTGAGTGGGTGCCCATGAAAGGTCCTTTCCCTAGATTAGACGATGCCCCCGGGCACGCCCAGCCTGGCAAACCAAACCGCCGGGGCGGCGTTGAAATCACCTCCTGCAAGGCCAGGCCATAAAAGGCAGGATTCATTCCCTGGCTGAAGTCACAGGGGACCTTCCCGGAAAACCCCTCCCCTGCTGTTTCTGCATCCCCTCCCCCCCACAAAACAAGTAATGTTCCTAGTCCTGAAATCAGGCTGTGGGATCCCACTGGAAACCCCACAGCTCTTTCCTGTCCTGGAATTATGGGTTTTGTAGTCTGATGGATGAACTCTCGGCTATGGGTCCAAGGAGTATCTGAAGGATGTCCGGCAAAGAGATTCTAAACAGGCAGAAACAGGGAGGGAGGCTTGGAAGTAATCACAAAATTTGATGATGTGGCGACAGGTCAACGGCAACCGTTTTAGGGTGGATTTTGGGAACCATCTCTACCCAACAACGTGCCCTAAAAGTTTTGTAGGCTCAGCTGAGCCGTTAATTGCCTTTTTCTCAGCCAAAGTAGTTCCAAAGCAACTCTTTACTTTCCCTTTTCTCTCAAAAGGAACTAGTGGAGTTCCTTCCAGTTACTTTTAAACCCAGCAAGTCGATAGCTTCCGGACACAACCTTGGCAAGGTGAGAGAGGATCTTTTCCCATGGACATCCTGGTTGCCTCAAGAGACACAACACGAAGGAGGAAGTCACATGCCTCTAATGGTAGAAGAAACAAAGTTATAGTTGTCATTTGGAAAAAAACTTCCCTATTGAAAAAAAGGACCACAACTACAAGGAACTGGACATATATGTAATTAGCCATTTTCAATCCCTGGGAAATTCAGGGGTCAGGGAGGACACATTTTTACCCCATGAGTTTGGGGGGGGAGGAATGTCACACAAATTCTCTGCTTCTGCAACCCACCCCCTTGAAACGAAATTTCCATTTTATTTTATTTTAAAAATGGGGGATGTGCATCTTGTTTTGAAGCTGATTAGTTCTCCTGAGAGGCTTTGCAAACCAGGACTGCTAATCAGCTTCAAAAGAAGTCACATGCTCTCTGTGTGCATTGTTTCAAAGAAGTGTAAGATTCATAAAGCCTTTTCACACAACCCCTAAGATCCGCTGGCCACTTAAATTCGGACCAGAGATCTTGGGGGTTTGTCGCTGTTTCTGTGTTCCCACCCCCTCTGCACTCCTGGCTGCTGGCTGCGTGAGGGGAGGGAGAAAAAAAGAAAGAAAAGAATGCTGGCTCACCTCCATTCTGCCATCTCGCTCTGCTCCCGGCAGCATTCCAGTCTCTTAGTATCTCTTAAAGGGGTGGGGGGCAAAAAAACAACAAACAGAAGCCAGGAGAGCCCGGGACTCTCTACGTTAGATCTGCATCAGGGATTTTTCACCTCTGGAGAGCAGGTACTGGAAAGGTGCGCTGGGACGCGCTTAGGTGGGCATGGTCGCACTTAATTTTCTGTAAACTCCGGAGCTGGTGGGGAAACAATTTTAAGCTCCGGAGCTGGGAGCCATTTGCCGCGGCGTTTAGGGGTATTTTTCTTTTTAACCCCCTTCTGGAATAACACTGAAATCCAGGGGACTGGTGACAGAGCTACGTGCTTTGGAACTGGAAGCCAGTGGCCATGACTCAACTCCCAGATAACTTACCTGGATGACTGAGAATCTTCACCTACGTGTTTTGGAACTGAATGGCAGCCTGTGCATGTAGCAAGTGATCCCAACCCTTGGAAGGGAAAGAAAGGAAATAAGTTAGATAGATAGCTCCAGTATGTTTTCCCTATCTTGTCTTCTCTAGATCTACAGGCAGGTAGGTACTCTTGGGCATCCTTCCTTCTTTCTCTGAAGCCACCAACACATTTCTTTCTTTCTTTCTTTCTTTTATCCATCAACAGCTCTATCCATTCATTCATTCATTCATTCTTCCTTCCATCCATCATCTTTCTTTCTTTGCTTCTTCTCTCTGCTAGCTAGATAGCCCAGCAGATCGGAAAACACAGGAGGCAGCTCTGGTACCTGTAAAGAAGTTTGGAAACCCTCACTTTACCCCTGGACTCTCCCTAAAAGCACTGCCTAATATAACAAAGTGGAAGTTCTTCTGGTTTCACCTTAACCCTGGCCTTTTCACCGCAGTCACAAGCTGGGCTGTTGCACTCAATGAATAAAAGGTTGCATCAGCCTGACAGATATATGATAAGGCCCAAAGATTGCAAATCCTATAGTGCATTGTGGGTGTACGATTTGAATTTAGGCTTCCTGGTCTTGGGTCACTGAAGCATTCACCCAGGCACCCCTTTGCAGCTTTCAGCTGCTGTAAATCCGTCTCTCAGACATTCTGTTGTCGCCTGCCGGTCAGCCAGAAAGCTGCGGTCCTTTTTACTTGTTTTTGATGTAAGCCGTAGGAGCTGGTGACCTGGCAGGCGAGCAGCTGGGGTCCCTCCGCCTGCACGGGAGCAAACGCCTGCCACCACAGCGGAGGAGGGTGCCAGATATTAGGGAAGCACAGCCAGGCAAAGTGGTGGCCATCTGTAACAAGCCTCGGGGTGGCGGTGGGTAGGGGGTGGGTGGAAGAATGGCAGAAACAGGTCAGCCATGCTTTTCTCTGAGTCAGAAGGGAGGTTTTCAATTGCCAGTTCAGAGAGCCAGTCATAGAATCAAGACACCTGGATGCAATTGGATGTATGTATGTATGTATGTATGTATGTATGTATGTATGTATGTATG
>JAHTLZ010000309.1:1226023-1236823 GCA_023846285.1 Phrynocephalus versicolor | reverse complement strand
GTGTGTATATATATACACACATATACATATATACACACACACACACACACACACACACACATATATATATATATTTCAAATCCATGACATGAATTGGAAGTCTTGCCCGGGCACAGGTTGTGAGACAAAACATACATCAGATTGTGCAACCCATTAATGTGAGTGGCATCATAATAGTGAGAATGCCCCAGAGGGTAAGTCTTGCCATTTCTCTTACGCTCGTGTAAACTGCAAACAGCGAAATGCATTATGACATTAAAAGAGGCCTGGATTAAAAAGCCGTTTAAAATTGCATCAGCAGCACCCGTGCGTTAAATGCTCCTCCCTCAAAATCCAGTTCGTGTAGTTCTTTATTATTGAGTTATCTTCACGCCTTGTTCTTCTCCTCTGGCCTACAGGGTGGCATATAGGAATGCACATTTCCTCCCTCCCTGCAAGGTAGGCCATTCTGGGGAGGGGGGATAATGATGATTTTAAAACCTTGTGGACTTAAGAAAAAAAGCTTTGCCTGGCAGTGAAGGAAAAGCAGAGAAGTGACCAGACTAGCTTCCCACAGAATCAAGCAAAACGGCCTGCAAAAAGCTGGCTGCAATTTTTTCCAGGTCTGCATTCGTAATTTCCCCCATTTTCAAGGAAAATCTGATTTTCCTTTGACCCCTTCCCTTGCTTCTTACAGGGATACATTTCTGGAATTACAGCTGGAGACAAAAAGAAAAGGACAATGTGGGTGGGGGGTGGGGGTAGATGAGCCAGTTGAGACATGCATTAAAGAAGAGCATAAAAGCCAATGAATAAAAAATGATGGGGGAAACTTTCCCTTGAGTGAAGCACAAATTAAAGATCTTCAGCTATTCTGCATTTTTTTTTTTTGGAATGGGAAATCTGGTGTATCAGTTCCCATTGCATCAGTGGCAAGAAGAAAAATAAAACGGCCCAAATAAAAATTAGCTGTACATAAAAAATCAGACTCCGTGATATGTTGTCTTTTGTTTTTTTAAAAAAAATCTCCTGATCTGGAAAAAAATCAATACACAGATGGGGAAAAAAGGTCCAGTCCTTTTCTCTTTCCCTCTTCCAACAATCATCTTTTCTTGACCTTTCTTCTGATGTTTGGATATTGTGTCTTCCTTGCAGAAAAACAAGACTCCCATCCCCAACCATATTATAAAACATACTCGCACAAAAAAAAAACCCCAATAGCCTGTTCTAAACTATGTGTGGAATCAACTCTTCAGAGGAAAACATCCCGTTTTATCCTGAAATGTGTCTTTTTAGAGTGAATGAGAATCAGTGTGGTGTGGTGGCTTTTGGGATAGATTCACGTCACTGCCACCCCACAGGCCATGGGTGGATTTGGGTCAGACCCTACCAAGCCCTGCCAACCTCACAAGGTTGTTATGACAGAAATGGGCAGGAAGTAGATTTGATCTACTACACTTTTAAAAGATCTCAAAATGATCTGCAATGGATTGGGATGTTTCCAGAGTTTTTCTTGTCACTTGTCTAATGTTTCTCTTCTCCTGGCTTTGCCCAAAGGCTTTCTGCTCCTTCCTGAAAAGACTGTTTTGGTTTTTGTCATGTTTTGTTCCGGGCTCAGACCTTAGCACTATAACACTTCCTCCTGATTGCAACTTTTTGCACTCAGAGACACAATGTTCCAGCAAAGAAACTCCAAGAGAGAAATGGATTTCTTAAACATATTTAAAAATCCTTAATTATTTCTTAAGGAGGGACTGGTTTTTAAAAGAGGAGGGGTTTCCCCCCCCCAGACGCTCCCTAGTAACATCTCAGATGCCTTTGCGACCAAACGAGATAAAAAATCTTTTAGGGCTTCTGTTCTGACTGGGAGACAGCTTTGGGTGGGTGAAAAAAAGGTCTTGAAACAGTTATTTTTATTGGCTTTTGCATCTCACCTTCCAACCAACCACCCAACTCGAGGTCGTAAACAGGGCTCCATTTCTCCCCACCCCTTAAAAAAAATCCCACCAAGAACCCTGTGAGGTAGGACATGCTGAGGAGAAATAACTATCTCAGGGTCACCGATGCAGCTTCACAGCTTCCTGACAGCTTCAGCCTAGATCTTCAATGTCTCAGGCGGAAAGTCAGAGCATGTGTAACGCTCCAGATGTTGATGAATGGAAGGGAACCGACTCCGACGTTGGCCACATGTTAATCCACGTTCCCTGTGAAGCTGCAAAGTGTGCAAGCTCTCAAGCTCAACGGAGCTTTTTATCAAGATAGATGATTTATTTACAAATTTCAGGAGAGGAGGCCCCGGAGAGTGAGAGCCAAAATCCCAGGAGGGAAAAGCAGAGGAGGTTGGGTCATCCATTCGTGCAGGGATCACAGTATCTCTTGGGAAGCCCGGAGGGGTTAGGACGAGAAGGATACCCCCTTCTTTCTCATATGACTCATCATGGCTTACATCATGAAAAGAAATCAATTAAAGCTAAGAACAGTAAGTAGACAGGTGCTGAAAAGAACCGAATAAATACTACACGCAAAGACTGCAAATGAAAGCAACACCAAAAGACATTCAAAGCAGGAAGACCCAACAATCCATTGGAAAAACCCATTCAGGCAGTCCAGTCACTGAGAGACAGTTGCCCTAAGAAGGTCTTTGGAGTAGGACAGCAGAGATGGACCCAGCCTGGCCTCCAGTGGGAGGGAGTTCTAGAGGCTGGGAGCAGGCACAGAGAAGGCTGTGTCTCCTGTGGCCCCACCAGGTAAGAAGAGCCTTGATGGAACAGTCCACAGCCCATCCAGTCCAGCATTCTGTCTCACACAGCGGCTCACCATTTGCTTCAGGGTATTCCCAAGCAGGTATCTTTACCTACTTAGGATTCCCCGCAAATGACATTGAGAGAGATCCTGCCTCTCTCTCCAACTCGGAGGTTGTCCTTAGGCATCCATCATGATAGCAATGGAGACCCTTGTTCTCCATGAACTTGTCCAATCCTTTCTTAAAGCTGTCAAGGCTGACAGCTGTCACTACTTCTTCTGGCAGGGAGTTCCACAGACCAGTGATCCTCTGGGTGAAAAAGTACTTTCTCTAATTGTTTGAGGTCTAGCACCCAAAAGTTTCATGGTGCCCCCTAGTTCTAGTGTTGTGAGATAGGGAAATCAGTTTTTCCTTATCTACTTTGTCCACACATGTATGATTTTATAAACTTCAACCAGGTCACCTCTTAGGCACCGTCATTCAAGAGTGAAGAGGCCTACCAGTTGCAGCCTCCGACGGTAAGGAAGGTGTTCCAGTCCCCGAATCATTCCGGTTGCCCTCCTCTGCACTTTTCCATTCCCATAATATCTTTCTGGAGGTATGGTGACCAGAATTGTATACAATTCTTCAGATGTGGCCCTCACCATAGATTTATAAAGAGGCAAAATGACCCTTGCTGACTTATTTTCTATACCATTCCTAATGATCCCTAGCATTGAGTATACTTTTTTCCCCACTGCTGCAGCACATTGGGTTGACACCATTGAGTTGTCCACCAGGACACCAAGGTCCCTTTCCTGGTATGTTGCAGAGATTACAGACCTCATCAGTTTATAAATGTAATTGGGGTTTTTTGCCCCAACATGCATCACACTGCACCTGTGATGGTGGTGGGACCGAGAGGAGAGGAAGACCTCTCCTCAGGAGCTCAACGGGGTCCATAAAATGTCCTTGAGTTAGCTTGGACCCAAGCCGTTTGGGGCTTTATAGGCTAAAACCAGCACGTTGAATTGTACCCGGATCAGCAATCGGTGTGGCTGCTATAATTGGGGGAAGGGGGAGAGATGTGATCCTGGTGAACCAGCCCAAGTCAGCAATTTGATTGCAATGTTTTGGACTCACTGAAGTTTCCAAACATTTTCCAAAGGGAGCCCCACATAGAGTGTTCCAGGCAAGCATCAAAGAAACAAAAGAAAAGACAAAAACATGTATCACCTTTTAAAGACTATTATATTTTAATGTACGCTTTTGTGGGTCAGGTCTACTTCTTCGGACCTATAGTAGCAGAATGAGGCGTTCAATGGAATATACAATGGAATACAAGTTTCCTACCAAATATTCATTGTCAGTTGGGTGTTTGGTACATTTTACATGCAGTGATTTGGCTTGTGTTATTTTAGGGCTCTGTTGTAAAAATTCCTCAGGAGACAGAAAGCAGACACCAGATGTGGGTGAGGTGAGGGGGGGGTCACTTGAGGGTGAGAGAACGGGAGAGTGACAGAAGGAAATTTGGGGGCTACAGACAGATTTTACCTTAGAAGAGCCTAGTGGTGAAAGACGGGCTTGGCAGTAGCAAAGAACATAAGAACATAAGAACATAAGAAGAGCCCTACTGGATCAGGCCAAAGGCCCATCTAGTCCAGCTTCCTGTATTTCACAGTGGCCCCACCAGATGCGTCTGTGGCAATGCAGAAGTATTACGCTTGGCAATGACTTAAGAAACCTTATGTTCAGTCCATTTTTATGGGTGTCCATCACCAATATGAATATTATCTCAGCTGCTTCTCTTTGTATTTCTGATTTGTAATGATTCTGTTCTAAAATGCTTGAGAGAGGGTACCCATGTTAGTCTATTTCATATTTTAATGTAATGTTTCGCGGACACGTCCACTTCTTCAGACATCTATGTGTCTAAAGAAGTGGACGTCTCCACAAAACTTTACATTAAAATATGAAAGTTAGTCTCTAAGGTGCCACGTGGTTTGTGTCTTTTGTTTTGTTTTTCTTTGATTTTTGTTCTAAAATGTGGACCCTCAAATCTTCCACAGAGTGCCCTGGTAGACTAGTGAAATGGTTTGAGATGGGATTTCTGTGTATTGTGGGTTCTGATGTCAGAAACACCACATAGAGCATATTACAGTAATCCAGCTGAGAAGTAAATAAGCCATGTGACACGCTGGCTAGATTAGGAACAGAGGTACCTGGTGCACTTTCAACGGTGCAAAGGCCCTCCTCGTTGAAACCTGCAGTCTCAGAGATGAATTTAGGGACAGCCCTAAACTGCACCCCTGAGTTTTCAGAGGCAGCGTAACCCCACCCAGTACAGACTGCAACCCTATTCAAGGTCAGCTGCCTTTCAACTGACCGGGAGTACCTCTGTCTTCTCTGGATCCTCCAGTTCCCATGAGTCTCTCCACGGTGAAATTTGCCCTTAACTGTGGTACTAACAATGCTTTGCTTGCCCTCTCTGGGTTGCTACCAGAATCATGGGATACCTAGTGCAGTGTAGTGGACATAGTGTCGGACCAGGACTCAGAAGTATGGGGTTCAGAGCCCCACGCAGCCATGGATACTCACTGGGGGAAAGGAACTGGTAAAACCACTCCTGAAGTATCTCACTTATCTTGAAAACCCTTTTAGGGTCAACTATTCGTCAGTTCCAATTTAATGGCACATAACAGAAGTGCAATAACCAGCTGAATCAGAACGGCACAATGAAATCCATGCAGAAAGGGGACCCTCGAAATGTATGCGGCATTTCAGGGATCTAAGACTCCTTGAACTGAATGGGTTTCACCTCTAAGGGAACACCCCCACCCCCAAATTTGCTGAATGGGACCATCCACAGGCCTTCCACCGTGTGTTTCATAACTGGACTCCAAATTGCATATGCTATTAGGGAACTCCTACCGGGGTTCTTTGTTTGCTTTGGTTTCCAGAGGGTTTAGCTACTTGGAAGAACTCACCCATCTTACTTCGCTGGCCTGTTTTGCAAGGGTTCATGTTACTGCATTTCTACCCCTCCAAAATATTTTGCTAGTTTGCCATTAGCATATATAAATGAAAATGAGAGTTATAAAGGACGATTGGGGTCTGGCCTCTCTCTCTCTCTCACCTCCCTGATTTATTCCCCTACTTGTAAAAACATTTACTTTAGTAGAAGTCCCCACCAAGCACCATAAGGGTCGAGTTTGGATTACAAAACGGAAAGCTCTCCAGCGCAATGGAAATTCTTTAATTCTAATACGCTTGGATTTCTAATGCAAAAGCAAACAATCACACACACACACACACACACACACACACACACACCCTTCTGAAGGGGAATTGTGGGTTATGGAGAGGTTGGGTCATAATATTCATTTCTTGTAGTGCAAAATACTTCCCTTCTCCTATAAGTCTGGAAGTTGAGTTACGGCTACTGGACTTCTTTTTCTTGAGAGATAGAAATGTTTCGCTGCTCATCCAAACAGCTTCATCGGTCTGAATACATCTAGTGCAAGTCCTCTATCTTATAGTCAGCTTTGACTTCTTGTCACTCTTGTCTGAATTAGGCTCATCAATTGAACAATGGCCTGAATAGGCCATAAGGTGAACCATGGCCTAAGGTGCTGAAACCTATAAAGTAGGTTTCCCTTCTCCTATAAGGGAGACTTTATGAGTTTCCCACAAAAGCTTGTGCCAAATAAAATTTGGAGACCACAGGACAGGTCACTTTCGCGGCCACTGATTTCACACAGTGGCTGTCAGGGAACTCAAGGTGGCCCATATGGTTTAGCTCTGGCCCAGCTGGATTCTCACAACAGCCCGGTAAGGCAGGCCAGGCTGGGGGGGGAGCATGCGTCGAAGCAGAATCCCTCACCCGATTGAAAGATGGGAGATTTTATTTGGCCTTAGCTTCGTTTTTAATTGGAAGAAGTAGAAGGCAGGCATGAAAAAGCTAGCGCCAGCAAACAGGGGAGCGTCCGCAGCCATCAATTGAAGCAAGGCCGGCCGGGGGCGGGGGGAGAGAATTACAGTAGAATTAGAATAATATGGGAGAAGAAAGAAAAAGGGACCAATGTCAACAACAAGGTAGTGTTGCCTTAGGAGGCCACCAGCATCTTTCTTATTTTGACCCCCCCCCCAATAACAAACAAGGGTGCAAGGGTGCAAAAGGCAAAGGGTCACCAGGGCTGCTCATGTGCCTAGTGTGAGGCCAGTTGTGGGGCTTGGGGTGCAAGGCTAGGCCCAACCACTGTCAACCTACTAAGAAGTCTCTAGGACAGTGATGGTGAACTCTTTAGAGACCGAGTGCCCAAACTGCAATTCAGAACCCACGAGGTATTCTCAAAGTGCCAATACAGTAGGATCCCCGTATCCACTGATTCATTATCCACTGATTCAGTTATCCACGGCTGGCAGAGGAAAAATAAATAAATAATTCAGCAGCCGCAAAGCAAGTTACTGTCATTAAACAGGAGCCGTAAAGCAAGCTACCATCACAAACAGCAGCTGTAAAGCAAGCTACTGTTGGAAAGCAGCAGCTGTAAAGCAAGTTACTATCACAAAACAGCAGTTTTGGGGACATTTTGGTGTTCTCTCTTGTCCACAGTTTTCATTATCCACGGGAAGGCTTGGAACCAATCCCCAGCGGATACTGGGGTCCTACTGTATAGCAATTTAACCTGAATACAGGGGGCTGTGAAGGGACGATGCCGGGTGCCCACAGAAAGGGCTCCGAGGGCCGCCTTTGGCATCTGTGCCACAGGTCTGCCAGCACTGCTCTAGAATCCTGACCACTGTACAGTATAATGGACAGGGGACATAACCTGATATAGAACCATAGAATCTACTCTTCTATCTCCAATATTGTGCCATTTGTTTTAAGGCCTATTGAGGGTCCCTCCCCCCTCACGGTTGTAGAGGGTTGCTCTTTCTTCCTGGGCGTGCACCCCGAAAGTCAGCGAGGCCATGAAAGTGGCGGCCTCCCTGGGACGTGGGAGAAGGGGGGTTTGAATCCCCAGCCAAGCCACTGGCCGATGGTGGAAACTGGGAAAATGGGAGGGGTGGATAAGAGAGGACTGCAGGACACTAGAAGCAACTTGGGGGCCTAGGAGAAGGAGAGGTACTCTTTGTCGATGCAGCCCTCTGTTTATTGGCTTGGGCTTGGTCCTGGACAGGACTTTAAGCCTGACATTCCTGGAAGATGGAATCTGATCACGGACAGCCCTTCCAGGATGTACTTTGGCTGGAGCCTAACACCTGAGGGAAATGATGGAAGAAGATGCGATGGAGTGAAGTTACAGAGTCTGGAGTCTGCCCGGTATATTGTAGTCTGGTGTTACCCTCCTTTTACTAACATTATTTTAGATCCGGCCTCAGAAAAGGCTTTCCTGCGTCTAAGATCCCTCCTAGTCCAGGCTGCCGAGGAGGGACGTGCTCCGGAGCGCACCGCCGATGCCTGCCCTGCCTGCTGCCTCCCTGGGCGGGCGTGTGGTCTCCTTTTTCTCTCCCTCCCTCCCTCCCTCCTCCTCCTCCTCCTCCCTTCTTCCTTTGTGCCTCGCTCGCCATCTCGGGCTGGCCGCCTCACACGCAGGAGGGCCCTCCGGGGGCGGAGAAGAAGAGGAGGAGGAGGAGGAGGAGGAGGCGCCTTGCTGCCTGAGTCGTGCCCATTAAGGCGGAGAGTTTCCTTCCTTCCTTCCCGGCCGGCGGGGGGGGAGGTGGAGGAAAGAGGGAGGGGGGCAGCTGGTTGGCTAGCTGGCACACCCCCGACACACCTCCCGGCGGCGGGAGCCAATCGGCGTGCGCCTGGAGAGCCACACACTCCGCCACTTAAGCCGCTTCCACGCGCTCGGCCCCCGGGAGGGACGCAGAGAGACCTGCAGAGCGCGGGGAGCCGGATCGGTGGGCTTCACTCGGCGAGCGGCGGCGAGGCTTTTGGAGAGCCCCCCCCAACACACACACACCTCCCGGAGGAAGAGCCCCGACCCAGGGCACCGCCAGGCGACCCCCCCCCTCCCTCCCCGAGGGCAGCCCGCCAAGGAGCGCGGACCGGGCACGCGGACGCGCCCGCCGGAGTTGCGCGCCCGGCCGCCGAGCGCCGGTGGGGAGAGCTCGGAGCGCCCGACGCAGCGCCATGGAGTCCGGCGGCGGGAAGGTAAAAAAAGAGGGGCGCGATCGCTTCGGGCTAGGCGTCTCTGCTGCCCTCCCTCCCGCGGGCCCGATCCCTTCCCCCCCGCTCCTCGACGGAGCCCTCCCCAAACCGGACCGGCCGCCGGATCCCCCCCTCCTTCTCCTCCTCCGTCTCCATCCATCCTTCTGTCCCTCTTTGGCCTCGGCGCGCGCCCGCAGCGCCCTTGCGCGCCCTCGCCAAGGGAAGGCAGCAGGAGGAGGGAGGGGGCGGCCGCTGGGCTCGATCCCCCCCATCGGTGGAAAGGAAGGCGACCCTCCCTCCGCTTCAAGCCGGAGGCCTCGACCCGCTTCCCCCTCGCCGCCCCCACGGTCCCTCCTCGCCCACCCTCGGTACGTGTGGCCGCCTCCGCTTGCCCCTGGCTACCTTTTTTTGTTGGGGGGGCGAGGGGCGCTGCCTGTGAAGGAAATCCCCCCCCGCTACCCCAAGCACCACCCGAGGAGGCAGGGAACGCTCGCGTCGCTGGGGAAGGTGCGGATCGGTGCCCTTGGCTTTTGTAGGGTCAGCCTGGGAATCGCGCGGCGCTTCTCGGCCCCCTCCCCTCAACCCCCCCTCCCGGCTCCCAGTTGGTTCTTACTGGTTTCACTGGGACTGGTCGGAAGACTGTCCGGGCGGGTGCAGGGGTCGAGGCAGTCCCCTTGCTGGCCCCATTAATACTTTTTTTGGGGAAAAGGTGGGCAATAAATTTATTTATTTATTTATTTAGTTTGAATATTTTTACCCCGCCTTTCTCCTTGCAAAAGGACCCAAGGCGGCGGACATTAATGAGGGATCAGATACAGTCCAGTCCAATGAAGACACATGTTCAGGTATTGAGAACAAGGAATTGAGGGACATCTTACAGCAATAATAGAAGCTACAAGGTTATATATAAGTAGTTATATAAACAAAAAAAAGACACATGGTACTGTAGGCCATCATTCAGGGAAAGCTGGCTACGTGCGGGGGAACACATCGATTATCGATTGATTTCTGGGCTGCCTGCCCCCATCCCCCACCCCTCCGATGCAAATGCAAGGCGGGTCACCCCAAGTTTACAAGTTGCCTGGCTTTCGAGGGCGGGCGGGCGGGCGGGGATGAAAACACCCCTTTGCTTGGCCTTTTCTTGGGGCGGGGGGGGTTTAAGGGCAGAGAGGTCTGCAGCTGAAGAAGGGGGGGTCCCAAGTTCTCCGGCGGAAAAAGACCAGATGTTTTCGACTGGATGGGTCGTTGCAAAGGAGGCGTGCCGTTACCCAAGGAGAGAGAGAGAGGGCTGCGGGGATCATTCCCAGGGGCCGGCCCGAAAAAAGATCCCGTGTAGCAGCTCTAAAGAAGAGCCGGATCCCCAACCCCCACCACCCCCACCACCCTCTCCTTCTGCCTTTCAGCCTCGGCCCGTCCACGTGCGCGCAAACTCGCCTTTTTTCTTCCTTTCTTGAGTCACCGCCGGGCCCCGTGGCGACGCGTGAAGCGCCAGATCCGGCTTTGCGAGACGGGCCGAATGGGAAATTTCCGCTGCCTCCGGTTGCGCGCGCGTTTGTTCGGGAGCGAGCGAGAGAAACGCTGGGTCTCTTCTTACCAGGTTTCAGGGCGAAACGCACACCGATCAGATTTTGCAGAGGTGTGGGTGTGCCCAAACTTCGAAAAGTGGCCAAGGACTCTTTTTTTTGAGTGGCTTTTTTGTGCCGGGAGGTTGTTTGGGCAAGGCGAGGTCTGCTCTGCCGCTCTGTGTGTTTTAGAACATCCTGTCGCGCTCTTTGGGGCCAGTTCCGAAATGATCGCACCCAGGACGCCACTGGGATGGGTATGACTCATGAGATGCTGGTTAGAAAGTTGGCCTTTGAGATTAATAATAATAATAATAATAATAATAATAATAATAATAATAATAATAATAATAATAATAATAATAATAATAATAATAATA
>JAHTLZ010000309.1:1198689-1226013 GCA_023846285.1 Phrynocephalus versicolor | reverse complement strand
TAATAATAATAATAATAATAATAATAATAATAATAATAATAATAATAGTTTGATAGTTTGATAGTTTTTCTTGTTTTCCTTTCTAGACGGAGCTAGATATTCTAGATAGGAAAACAAGAAAACTTATGACCATTCACTATGCATTACATCCACGCAGTGATGTTGACAGGCTGTATTTACCTAGAAAATTAGGTGGTAGAGGTCTTCTGCAAGTGAAGCAGACAGTTGAAGAAGAGAAGCATGCGTTGGCAGATTATGTAAAAAATAGTACGGAGCCAGCATTATTGGAGGTTAAGAACAGGGAGGTGTTTAAAGTAAAGCAAACAAAGGGTCAATACAGGAAAACAACAATGCAAATACGAGCTGATAGCTGGCATAATAAAGCACTGCATGGGCAGTTCCTCGAAAAAGTCAAAGGAAAAGTAGATGAGGAAAAGACCTGGTTATGGCTCAACACTGAAAAAAGAGACAGAGGCCCTGATTTTTGCAGCTTAAGAACAAGCTATCAGAACAAAGGCAGTTAAGGCTAGAATAGAAAAATCAGCTGAGTCCCCCACATGTAGACTCTGCAAAGAGGCAGATGAAACTGTCGACCATATATTGAGTTGTTGCAAGAAAATTGCTCAAACTGATTACAAACAGCGCCATAATGTAGTTGCTCAAATGGTCCACTGGAATTTGTGTCAGAACTATCATCTGCCCATAGCAAATAACTGGTGGGACCATAAGCCTGAAAAAGTGACTGAAAATGAGCATGCAAAATTACTTTGGGACTTCCGAATACAGACAGACAGGGTTTTGGAGCATAATACCCCAGGTATTGTGATTGTGGAGAATAAAAAAGTGAGGATCATTGATGTTGCTATACCAGGAGATAGTAGAGTCACTGAGAAACAACTTGAAAAAATTACCCGATATCAGGATCTGAAAATTGAACTTCAGAGACTCTGGCATAAACCGGTACAGGTAGTCCCAGTGGTAATTGTCACACTGGGTGCGGTCCCCAAAGAGCTAAGCAAGTATTTAGAAGAATTTGGAGTTGACAAAGTCACCATCAGTCAGATGCAGAAAGCCACCTTACTGGGATCTGCTCGCATAATTCGCCGATACATCACTGAGTCCTAAACGCTTGGGAAGCGTTCGACTAGTGATTGGTAATATAAAATCCAGCGCAGATAGCTGTGTGTTTTTAAAATAATAATAATAATAATAATAATAATAATAATAATAATAATAATAATAATAATAATAATAATAATTGCTGTTGTTCAGCCTGTTGGATCCTTAGGCTCTTTGCTGATCTCAAACAGGCATCTTTATCTGAAGTATCCGGGTCTCCTCTTTCCCCTCCAGCGACAGTTGTCCCCCCTTCCCATCGACAACTGGAGGGGTCTGGGTTCAAATCCCAGCTCTGGTGGGGGCTCTCCAACCCACCCTCCCCAGGTGTTGTGAAGCAGAAAGGTTTGTGGCTCCCTGCAGGAAAAGCAGGCAGGGGCAAGAATGATGGCAGCCTTTTGTATGGTGTACCCCAGGGGTGTCCAAACTTTTTGCAAGAAGGGCCAGATTTGGTGAGGTGAAAATGTGTGGGGGCTGACCTTTCAGCTGCATTTGGCCCCCGGGCCAGACTTTGGACAAGTCTCTATAACATACAAGGAGGCAGGGAGGACACTGCAGCAATGGAACCAAGGCTGGGTAGGCTGGGTGGATGGACGGAGGCAGGGAGGGCAGGCAAACTATGAAACTGTAAGCTGATATCTCTATCCAGTATGGGGAGAGGCCAGCTGATGGGGATGTATGACAGGCTGAGCTGACAAGGAGAAAAGGCTACCGGCCACTCAAAATTTGAAAATGGGCCACATTTGCCCCCCCCCCCCACTTTGGACATGCCTGGTTTAGCCAACCCCTTGCCCTGGGGTGGGGAACATTTGGCCTCCGGCCCTTGGGTACAATGCTGCACCTGAGGAGGAATTGAAATCCATTCACATGTAAATGCAAATTTCATCTGAGTGATTCATCCCTAAACAGGCATCCTTTCTTTTTGGAATGGAAATGGGTTCTACAATGCCTCCCCCCCCCCACAAGTCCTGGAGGAGCCCAAAGGCTGAAATTTAAAAGGATGTCCTCCCAGGCACCAGCTGAGTGGGCTCTTGGATGGCTACTAATTCATTTTCCTGTGTCTAAAAAGAGATTGACCAGCCTAATACAGTGGCCTGGATCTGCTCAGTGGTTCAGGTCTCTGGCTGCAGACCCAGGAGTTGGGCGTTGGATTCCCCATTGAGCCAGCCTTGGGTGGTGGCCTTGGGCAAGCTTTACAATCCTCAGGCAGCCCCAGAAGGAGGGAGGAGGAAACCACCTTTGAGTCTTCTTTGCAGAGAAAACCCTCGAAAGGGTTGCGATAAATCAGAATGGACTGGTTGGCTCAGAATTATTTACTATTAAGGTCATCTATGAGTTAAGTTTCATAAGTAAGCAGGGGTCGGCCCTGGTTAACTAGTATCCAGTTCAGTGCAGTAGCTGCTAGACCACGATGCTCCTACATTATTCTTTATAGGGAACTCTGGCTTTCTGGAATGCTTCTTTTATTATTTTGACCACCGCTTTTGGCTATCCTCGTGTGCTTTCTGTTCGCGATACTGATCTCGGGTGGAGGTGCCAGAGGAGGGCTTGGGAGATTTACCTTCCGCAGATTTTAAGGGTGTGAATCTTTTGCAAGCCTTCCCCACCCTTGTTCTGGCTGGATCTTTTTTGACTCTGACTCTCATTGACCACCTCCTTCCCAGGCAGCATGGGGTGATGGACATTGTAGTCCAGTGCCGCCTAGAACTAGATTCAGTCCAGCCAAGTAGAGCAGCCGGGGACTCACTTAAAATGATCAGGTCCCGGCTGGACATCTCCACATTTTGGAGAGTTTTGGTATAAATCCTTATTTTAAAAAAAGTTTTGCAGTACACCTAGATGAGTGGGTATAAATGTGAGGGTGATCTTTCTAAATTTTATGTTCTCTTTTAATATATGATTACCGCTCACTTTGAACTCCTCAAAAGTCTTGAGTTTGGCAAGCGGTGAAGGTACAAAAACTTCCAATAATATATAAGCTTACAAAAATTATATATATATATAATATTGGGGGGAAATAACCTGCTGGTTCACACAGTTTATGGATGCTTGCTGGGAGGCAGTTTAGTGCAACTCTGAAAAGTACTAATTTGATCGCTGTTAACGTTAATTGTGTCATTTGTTTATAGTACACAACTAGTGGAATTACAAAAATGGACAGTATTCTCCAAGGGAAAAAGCTACAGTGCTATTCCCCCTCCCCAGGGAGGCCGATTTTTCCCTTTCATTACGGAAAAGTTTGTATCAGGAGAGGCATTTACATTACAGAAGGGAAACCTATAGAACAGTGTTGGCGAACCTAAGGCGACACTCGGAGCCCTTTCTGTGGGCACCCGACATCGCCCGTTCACAGCTACCTCTGTTCAGGTTAAATTGCTGTATTGGCACTTTGTGAAAAATTAGTGGGTCTTGAATCGCAGCTTGGGCACTCGGTCTTTAAAAAGTTTGCCATCGCTGCTATAGAACAACTCAGTGAAGCAAATTCTCTGATGCTGCTATCTTTTGGCGTTTTAGTGGTCTAGCAGAGCTTCCGCTGAGAATTAATTGTGCAACCAAATTTGAACCCAGATCTTTGCAGTTATCTCTTTGCCAAACGATGATGCTTCTAATCTTCCTCCAAAGGGCCCGGCCGGAGGTCTCATCTTTATTTCATTCTTCCCACGCTATTTGCACAGCCAGGGACTGGGTTCCCTCCAGCATCTTTCATGGCCGAGTGAGATTTCAACCTTGTTTTGAGGGGCGTTTTAAAGATCTGGATCTGACACACTAGTGGCTATCAAATTCGGGGGCATTTGTCACAGCCATTTAAAAGCTGAACCCTTTTAAAAATGTAGCATTCTTTACTAACAAGCATTTAGGAGGCCCTGTATCCAGAGAGAATCTTAGAAGCACGGACTTAGAAGGGTCCCCAAAGGTCATCAAGCCTGACTCCCTGCTTCAAGGCAGGGATCCAAATCAAAGGGGATCTGCCAGGTGGTGGCCCAGTTTTCTCTTGGATGCCTTCAGTGTTGGAGCCCTCACCGCTTCTCGAGCTCATGGGTTCTGTTATTGTACTGCTCTAACAGTTAGGAAGTTTTTGTCCACCTCCTGATAATCAGCTGACATCTAGCTTCTTCATTCTCACATGTTCTGTATTCTGGGATGAACAGGAACAGATCCTTGTCTCTGTGTAGGACAAACTTTCAAGTCTTTGAAAAGGGCTGTGCTATCTCCCCTATAAAAACAGGTGAGGCCAAAACATCAGTCAATTCTGGAGTGAAGCCAACAGAATTTGGAGGGTCTTGCTGGTGATTAAAAATCTAAAGAACTGTGCTGGTTAAGCTACTGTAAGAGAACATATAAATAGAATCCTAGTAGTTAGAAGGGAGTTCTATGGAGTTCTGGGCTTTACTTACAAGTAAACACACATACAAGGGTCGTGGTGGCTCAGCAGACTAAGGATCCGAAAACTGTTGGCTGCAAATTCGGCAGCTCAGTGGTTCAAATCCTGGGTGCCACGCAGTGGAGTGAGCTCCCGCTGATAACCCCAGCTCCTGCCAACCTAGCAGTTCCAGAGCATGTCAATGCAAGGAGATAAATGGTACTGCCATAAAAATGGGAAGGTAAAACAGCGTTTCCTTCCAGCCATGCCAGCCATGTTGCTGTGGACTTTCACAACACTGGCTCTTTGGCTTGAATACGGAGTCAGACATGATGAGCACACATGTGTGTGGGGAATCTTTACCTTTTACCTTAAACACACATACAATCAGTTTGGAATCCCAGGCGTGATTAGGGCTGAGAAAGAGAATTCCATTTATTTATGTATTTATTTATTTGTTGACAATTTTGTGTACTTCTTCGCCTGCCAAGCGAATTATGAAAACCACAGCATTTTTGCTCTGGTTTGGTTGAGTAGACTACAAGGTCCACATTATAATGTTTGCATTTTTTTTCCCAACGAATTACGCATGCACACAAGCGTGGCTCAGTTAGTAGTGCATCAAAATATACTCTTAGGAAAATATGCCAATTTCAGTACAGTGTGCATTCAAATACACATGTGCCCCCAGGCAGAAATAAACGGGAAATGTCTCATAACTGGATACGGAATTTGAGCCGAACATGAACGTTTGTAAGGATTTTGTAAAATTCAAAGAAAATGAAGCAGCCTGTTTACTAAGAAAACTTCAGTTGGATTTGGGGTGGGTGGGTTGTCGGTTCCTTCCAGTGACTTGGTTTAAGGGAGGGGTACGTTGGTCGTATTTCTTACAAACAAGCTTTTATGAAGTTGAGGTAACTTGATAGATGAATGTCATTAAAAAGTTTACTTCTAATACGGTATTCTCCTATTGACTCCTCCCCCCCCCCCAATTTTTCCCTTGCATGCCTTCATTACTGTAGGCATTGCCAACACAACCCATGTGGTCTCCTTTACACCAGCGTAAATCAGCACTTGGACTCTGGCCATCCTAGCTGTTGGATTCATGGGTGTGCTGTGTCTTGAGGGTTGTATCTTCACAACGGCTGCTGTTCTCACCATTCCTTTTAAGGCTGTGTCCTTGACTTCCCTTCAAAACATTGAGAGGAGAAAAGTAAAATCAAATGGAGATTTTAAAAGCACGTAGCCTCCTCTTGAGGGTGGGTCGCTGGCTTAAGTTTTGAAGTCAAGCTTTTTGGATTGCATTTCAGCTTTTGGAACGGTGGGCATCCAGAGGAACGAAGGTGCGACATTTGACACGTTCCAAGCAATTTGCGAACATTCGAAGATCAAATGTCAAAACCCCCGTCTTGATTTTCAACTGTAGTTTGTTCATTCTGGTGGTGGTGGTGGGATTAGTTGTGTAATGGTGATTAACTTTGGCCCCTGCAAGAAATGGGGAGACATTGAAGAATCCTGTTTGGCCTGAATGGCGAGGCATTTCAGAATAGTCTGGCATATTTCAGTTTTCTGCAGTAGAAGAACCTCAAATGATGTTTGGAATATCGGTGGTCAGTTAGGCTGGGTTGCCCTGTCCCCCAATTCATGTTTTGGTTTCCTTCCGCTTTGGTCTCTGTCTTGTTGAAAACGCTCTAAAAATTGTGTCAACGCTTTGTTCAATTTAGTTCTCCTGTTCTTCAAATACAAAAACTGCTTTTCCAGCCGGGGGGAGGGGGACACAAGTCAGCTGTGTGGATGCCTATGTTTGCAGTGCTCCGTTTTCACTCAACAAGCACCTAGAATCATAGAATCCTAGAGTTGGAAGAGACCTCAAGGGCCATCTAGTCCAACCCCCTACCATGCAGGAATCCCATCACAATATTTCCAACAAGTATTGTATACTTTGCTGCCTGAGGCAATGAGCAATTCCTGTTTCAGGTACAAAAGCCAATGATTGAACATTTCCCAGATCCCCTGATGGTGCCTCCTGGAAGAAAAGCCAGCCTGGGGGGCCTTGGGTGAGCTGCATGGTTATCCCAGGGCAACCCCAGAAAAAAAGCAAATAGGAAGCCACTTCTGAATATTCTCTAGCTAGGAAAACCTGAAAAGGGTCCCCATAAGTCAGAATTCACTTGAAAGCACATAATTATTTTTATTTATTAGATCCTCTGCATCTAAAGGTAACAGGCTAGTTAAGGAAGCAAAGTTGCTTTTTTCTGATACTGTCACCACATCCTTCGGTCTTGCATAAGAAGAGCCCTGCTGGATCAGGACAAAGGCCCATCTAGTCCAGTTTCCTGTATGGCCCCACCAGATGCCTCTGGGAGCACTGGAGACTAGATATCTGTCTCCTGATACCACTCCCCTGCATCTGGCCCTTGAATTACCCTGGTTTTAAGCCTGGGGATTCTACATCTTCCCATCATGGTTTGTCACCTGTGATGGACTTTTCCTCCAGGAATCTGTCCAATCCCCTTTTGAAGGCATCTAGGCCATATGCCATCACCACATCCTGTGGCAGGGAGTTCCACAGACTAACAACGCGCTGGGTGAAAAAAATATTTTCTTTTGTCTGTTCTCACTCTCCCAGCTCTCCATTTGAGTGGCTGTCCCCTAGTTCTGGTATGTTGTGAGAGGGAGAAGAGAGTCCCTCTATCCACTTTCCTCATGCCCTGCATTATTTTGTACGTCTCAATCATATCCCCCCTTGGGCGCCTTTTTTCCAGACTAAAGAGCCCCTTTTCTCATATGGGAGAGTCTTGAGCCAGGCTCTCTCCTATCTTCTCATTTTCTGTCTGCGAGACGGTTTCGACCACCATGGTTACACAGCCCTGCTGTCCCCTCAGGTACATTTCCTGGAAGCCTCTCGCCTGCTTCTTCTGAGCTGCAAAACCCATATGGGTCCACCCCACCCCCACCCCATGGTGTTGAATAATAATAAAAAAATCAGTTTGGGGATAGTAATTTCATAACTTTGGCACTGTCTGCTACCCGCTCTGCCCTAAGGCATGGGTACGGGTGTCCCCCTTCAGTGGAAGTACTGTAGATAGTTTTCAAGCCTAGCAGAGTTAGTAAGGTCTATACCTCTTGCTAACTGGACAATTTCCCCACAAACTGTATAAAGCTTAGCCCAAGTCCCTCCGTGTGTATTTGGGGTTTTTCCCCCAGGGTGTGCAAGAGACCAAACCTACTTCCAAATAACCATTAGCCCACACAGCCTCAGGGTGGGACATCCATCTCTCTCTCTTTCTCTTCTCAGCCTGTCTCACCCAGTCCCATCTGATTTGAGGTGACCCTTTTAGCCCCCCCCCCAAGAGGGAGATCTTTTGTCCACCATTTCCAGTCCCCCTAGTGAGCTTCCATGGCTGAGAAGGGGTTTGAACCCGGATCTTCTCAGGCCTCGGCCATCACTCTGTGGAACAGGTTGACCAGTACCTGATCTGCTGGACATCTTCTGTTTCTTGGTGGGCTGCCCCTTCCAAACCACCTTCTACGTTCATCTGCTCAAGACACCATGTTCCACCGGGGTTTGGGATTTATTATTAGTAGCATGGAATGCCTTTGCTTCAGGCTGCCCCAAGGACTGCGGGAGGTGTTGAGTTAATCCAGGGGAGGCCTTCTTCCTCTCAGTCCCACCACCTTCAGAGGTGCTCTTGTGGGGACACAGGAGAGAGCCTCTGGAACTCCCTCCCACTGGAGGCCAGGCAGGAGCCATCTTTGTTGTCCTTCCAAAAGCAAGCAAAGAGGACCTTTCTCTTCAGGTCAACTTCCCCTTAAAGAAAGAGTGGGATGTTTTTAAATGGATTGTTGGGACCTCCCTGCTTGGAATGTGGATTTAGCGTGGCTTTTGTTGACCTTTCTTAGCATGGCAATTGTTTTACCCATTTTCCGCACTTGTTTTCAGCTTTCAGCGTTGTTTCTTAACCCATGGGCTCTTCTTAAGGGAAATGGTGGGGTGAAATATTATAAATACTTATACAGCAGACCCTCTTATAACAAGCGGTTTGTTTAACAGAAAATCCGCTTAAAGGAAAACATTTCCGGAGATAGGGGGAAATCGCTTAACAGAATTGCCTAGGGGGTGAATCTGTACAGCAGAAAAACCGGTCACAATTAGGGATTCAATGCATTCCTATGGGAAATTTGTACAAAGGAAAATTTGCTGAACAGAATTTCATTTGGAACGAATTAATTTCTTTTATACAAGGTACCACTGTATAAATAAGCAAGGGAGTGACTAGGTGGGTAAAAATATTAAAATAAATAAATAATAAATAAGTAATGCCACAACAACGCCTGTAGCAGCTTCTGGAATGTTTAAAAGGGTGCTTCTTGCAGCCTGCCAGCTCTTTGAATGTCGGCTTTTCAAAAATTTTGCTTTTGATTAGGTTTTGTTGGAAAAAAAAAAGGATTTCTGTTTTATCCCAATTTTGGGTGGTGGTGGTGAAGAGGGGAGCGAAATGAATCATAAAGCGAGGCCTCTCTGAAGCTAGAGTTCCCTTTTTGCTTTTGGTTTGGTGACAGGAACGCAAGGCGGCGGGTCAGGCTTTTGGCTTGGTTTTGTCTTTGGGAGAAACGGAATCGGAGCCAAAACCGGGAGAGGGCATTTGGGGTCAGGGCTTGTGTGTGCGTGCGCGTGTGTGTGAGGGTGTGTGGGCACCCGCATGCGCACGGTGCGCTTTCTGGGTCCAGATTTTTAATTTTATTTATTTCCCCCCTCCCCTCCAAATGGCCTAAGATCGCCTTCAAAATCTTCTTCCCAGGATCTCTCTCTCCCCGCACACATCGGCCGGCCCGCCCGCCTGCCATCATCCCGCTTGTCTGTTTCCGGGAGGTGAGGATGATGCAGAGAGGCTTCTGATGCGGAGCCACCCGGGCCATCATCCTTGGGCCATCATCCTTGCACGGCTGCCTGTTGGCCTGCCTGCGAGAGAGAGAGAGGGAGGGAGGGAGGGAGGGAAAGCAGCGCAAGGGAAGAGCCGGCCTGGAGTCCTGCCTGGAGCTGAGCCTCTCCGAAGGGGCGGATTGGCTGGTGGAAGCGGAGTGGATGTGTCAGCCCGGGGCGCGTCCAGGTGCCATTGCCTAGTGGGTGGAGCAGGAAGCAACGACCTCCCTGGACGCTGCGGGGGGCCCTGCCTCCCGTCCCATCTCCAGCCCAAAGGGCAGAAATTTAGGAAAGTCGTAGGATTTTTGGAAACAAAAATGTGTTTCCTTTGCTTTTGCATCAAAGGAGCCGGAGACACAATGGAGCAGCCTTTGATCTCCTTGGGGGGGTCTCCTTGCCCGGGGCAGGGGGTGTAGTCCCTCATCATTGTTAAGCTGGGCAATAATAATAAACACACAAGGAATTTTTCTTAGTCTTATTCTTTTACCACTGGCTGCCTGGCCTCTCTCCAAGCCTGGGGTGGGAGTGGGGGAGGGGCTGGGCGGATCCGGCTAGCTTTGGGAGTTTTCCACCCCAAAAAAAAACACCTGTTCTGGGTTGTGAGGCAGCCCTGAGTGAACTGAGCGGAGAAGAGGTTTTGGATGAAGCAAGAAAGGGAAAGGCGGAAATGGCAGGAGCGCCAGTTTTCAGGCAGCACAGGGTTCCTTGGCTCCCCCCCCCAACCCCACCCTGAGCACTGGGTCCTTCCAAAATAGATGCCGCTCTTGAGTGGCAAAAACCTACAGATCTGGCCTAAACCTGCAGCTCTTGAGCAGAACTGTTGCCTCTAAGAAGAAATGCCAAGGTTATCCCCCCACCTCCTTTACGGGTCCTAAGATAAAACTGATGATGACAGCAGAGATGATAGTTGTCATTCCCTGCAGTTTCATCTTGGCTCATCTCCTCTTGGCCTCTGGACACAGGCTGGCATCTTCTCCCCTTGATCATCTTAGAAAGGGCTGGGGGGGGGCTGGAGGTGTGTCTTGTGCGTGTGCGCTTGTGGTGGTGGTGGTGGTGTTTGTTCGGAGACGGCAAGGCACCTCCGACATATGGGGGCCCTATAATACATGTGCGATTTCTAATATGGCCTGTCCTCTGCAGTTCTGTTCATCTTCTGCAAATTCAAGCCTGGGGTTTCATTTGCAAAGTCAGCCCGTCTCCCATTTACGCTTCCTCATTTCCTGCTGTCTCTTACCTTCCCCAGCATTTTCAATCGGGGAAACGGCGCCTTCTTACAATGCACCCAAAGTTAGGACCGCCTCCGTTTCCACATGTTTGCCTCCAGAGAGAGTTCAGGGCTGAATTGATCTAGGATTCCCTTGTTCCTCTTTCTAGCCACCTGAGGCATCCACAAAGCTCTCCAGGGACACACCGTTACACGCGAGGGCCTTTTCTAAACCCTTGATTGCTGCCCTTCTGAGTCTCCTCTCTGAATACAGTAGGACCCCAGTATTCGCTGGGGACTGGTTCCAGGCCTTCCCATGGATAATGAAAACCGTGGATAAGAGAGAACGCCAAAAAATCCCCAGAACTGATGTTTTGTGACAGCAGCTTGCTTTATGACTGCTGTTTGTGACAATACGTTGCTTCATGGCTGCTGTTTTATGAGAGTACCTTTCTTTACAGCTGCTGTTTGTGATAGTAGCTTGCTTTGTGGATGCTGAATTATTTATTTAACTTTTCCCTCTGCCATCTGTGGATAACTGAATCAGTGGATACCGGGGTCCTACTGTAGTTTTTTTCAAAAAAAAATCTGGTTTGGACTATACCAGGCCTCCCTCCCACATGGCCGGCATTAAAACTGGAATGCTAAAAGAGAGGAAAACCACAAAAAACGAGTTTTATAACCTTCTACAGTGTGAAAAACCCAAACCTTAGTTATTTCTGTTGATAATTTTTGTCCTTGGTTTAATTATGATTGTTTTTTGATCTTTGCAATTTTGCATTTTCTAGATTTATGTTACCTACCTCCCCTTATGTTCTTAGGGTTTGTTTGTTTGTTTGTTTGTTTTGTTTTGTTTTGTTTTGTTTTGAATATTTTTACCCCAGCTTTCTCCTTGGAAAAGGATCCAAGGTAGCTTACAAGAACGAGGGACAATACACTGTGCAGAACATTTGAGACATATTCAAATTAAGAACAGGGAATTAGAAGAGGTCTCTTAGACTTAGAACATTAATAGGTAACATTAAAGCTACAAAGAGCATGTGAAAAATCCATTATGAAGGATGGAAACTAACATTGAAAACACTGGAGTTCTTATGAGACCAGTCAATGCAATCATGCATGGTAATCCATCTAAAAGTCACATAAAAGGTAGTCCCTCATTCAGGGATAGCTTGCCTGAAGAGGAAGGAAGGTCTTTGCCTGCCTACCATAAAGAAAATCCTTTTTCTCAGAAATGGCCATTCGTGGAAAAACCAGTTGGTTCCAAAAAGGGCCTTGCCTGCAGGCTGAAAGGCTGGGAGCAGAACCTTGGTGGTGCTTGCCTTAATTTCCCACTGCAAAACCAACAAGAGAGTCTTGTCGTACCTTGAGACTGGCAGGTTTTTCTTTGGTGCATGTTTTAAGGGACTGCAGCAAATTTGCATCCAATGAAGCAAGAAGTCTGTTGTCAATGGGGAGATCATAATTTAAAAAATAACTTGTCTCCCCCTCCCCCGCCGGTGCCACAGGACTTCAAGACCAGAGTTATAATTTAAGTTGGATCAAGACCGATTTATTGCAAAACAAAGGGATGTGTGGAGGTTTGCATTTCTGGACTCCAACTCCCAGAATTCCTTGCTCTAACATATGCCTGGGCTGCCTTCCCCTTAAGGCTCTGTAGCTGGAGTACAGTTCCCATTGTCCTTGACTGGCCCTATTAGCGGGGCTGATGGGTGTGGTTGTGCCCCCCAGCAGAAATCCACGAGGGTAAGGAGAACGTGAAAAGAGAGCAATAGGCAGGGAGAGGGTAAATATAAAAAATTGAAGTGTATACTTAATGGAGAAAACCCTTGTCTTGAAGGGTCGAGCCACATATGTGAGTTTTCTGTGCCGAATATATCCATGATTAGGTGAACTTGGTGTTCAGGTACAGCCAAATTTTAAAAAAAATAACCATGAGGACTGTGGTGAGAAGGTGGAAGTTTTGTTATTCAGGCTGCCAGCTTTGGTTCACTGGGATTAGAATTATGTGGAACCTGAAAGCTTGCACGTTGAATCTCGTGGGCAAACAAGGCCCGTGTGCCTGAAAAGCACACTCCTTTAAATACCATCTACGGTCAGTGAAGAATGCTGTGCAACTGGAAAGCCTGCCTGTTCAAGCCCAGTAAGTGGCAGGCAAAGGATGCTGTGGCGTTCTGAAGCTGGCCAGCTTGAACGTGGCACAAAAGGATTCTGTGAAATGCGAAAGCTTGCCGGCTTAAACTTGGATTTGTTTGTTTTTTAATGGCTTTCCGGGTGTTTTTGGACTCGCTTGGCAATGAACCATCTGCTGATGCTTCGCGGTAGCTTCCCAGTTTTTGATTCCGTCGGGCCGGAGTTTTTTGGCTGGAGCGAATGAGCCAGAGGGAACCGGAGTCTGGCTTTGTGGTGCAGAGAGGGTTTTTTCCAGCTGGCTTCGGGCACCGCAAGCCGAGACCGATCGGAACGAAAGCCTTGTAAACCTGGCTTGTGCCGCCTTCCCTTCCTCCTTCTCACCCTTTTATGGGCAGCACCGTTCCCTTGTGGGTCCACCCCACGGCCGGCCAGCAGCAACAGTGTTGGCTGGGCGGCAGGCAAGCCGAGACATCCCTGACCCTGACTCATGAATCTAGGGGAAAGGTGAACCTGATGCTCCAGCCCAAGTGTGTGTGTGTGTGTGTGTGTGTGTGTGTGTGTGTGTGTGTACGCACCCACGTCAGCCGCTCTGATTGGCTGCTGGGGGGACGAGCCCCTCCAGATGCTTGGAATCTGAGGTCAGTGGTGCTCTCCAGATTGTGCCGAAGGGGAAAGGGAGGGGTCGGGGAGGACGCAAGGATGCAGGCTGGGCGAATTGTGTGCGCGCACGGGGGGGGGGGGCTTTCCTCCAGGATTCTTTGCTTCCATGCTCCCCTCCCTCAGCCTTTCTCCGGGCATCGACCAAGTCAGGAGAAGCATCTCTCATAAGTTGATCACGCTGGACAGCATGTGAAAGGCGGTGCAGGAGGAGAGCTGTTAGAACTGGGTCCAGTCCTGACTTTGGGCGCCTCATGAGGAGGCAGGGTTGGAAAGTGGAAGGCACCAGGGAAAGAGGAAGAGCAGAGAGGAGATGGACCAACTTTCTAAAGGAAGCCACAGCTGAGCGGAGCTGTTGAGGAGAGGTGTTTTTTTCCGGGGGTGGTGGTGTCTCATTCATGGGGCTGCCATAAGTCGCAAGCAACGTGATGGCACATCTCAACAGCCCCATTCGAATACATGCATCAGCCTTTGTAGCTCGAACGATACCTGTCACTGCTGCAAATTTTTATTAGTAGTCTTGTGCTAGGAGGAGGCAGCACGGGGGAGTGGTTGGTGTCAGACACTTCCTGAAAGACTCACAACCCCTGCGAGCTGTAACAGTTTATATGAGGTAACCTTGAGCCACGTCCTTATGGCCTGGTCTACCTCACAGGGTTGTTGTGGTGAGGAGAAATGTGTGCATGGAGAGCTCCCAGAACTGACTTCACAGCAGGGGGAAAAAAGGTTGAACGTATTGGCGTTTGTTCACTAGTTTTGTACGCCGCTTAGAGTTCTGTTTAGAAGATAAGCGGGATATAGATACAACAATAAATAAATAAATAAACCACATGCCCCAAACCAGCTGCTGGTCCCAGAAGGAGTAGGTCCACTGAGTCAGTTGTATTTACATGGCTGACACCTTACTAGTGCAGCAGCTGGTTCGGGGAATCTTCTCTGGTGGAGACGAGAAACCGGATTTAGAAAGCATTTGGCCCAAATATTGGTGTAACCCTGTAATCTCACTGGCCTTTCCTCTGCCGTGGTTTACTATACAGTGGACCCTCATATAACAGACGGTTTGTATAACATAAAATCTGTACAACATAAAATATTCTGGAGATAGGGGAAATGTGCTTAACAGAATCGCCTGTGGGGCAAATCCGCACAACATAAAAATGGTTGCGATTAGGGATTACTCCGTATTCAATGCATTCCTATGGGAAATTTGTATAAAGGAAAATTTGCTTAACAGAATTTCATTTGGAACAAATTAATTCCTTTATATAAGGTACCACTGTATTTATATAGCCGAAGGAACACCAGCCTACCTCAGAGGGTTCTTTATAAAGTCGAGAGAGTTAAAGCGCTTAGGCGAGTGATTAGAACCTTTCATGATGACTCCACAAATATCCCGGTCAGCCTCGCTGTTCCACCCATCGGACTCCAACAAGGTGGCTCAGGAACACCCCCCCCCCACCCCCAGTGGTTGGGTGTTGGCAAAATGTGGAATATTTTGTAGGGAATAGAAAATTCCACAGCTTTCCGTACCATCCGGGCCTCATCCGGAATGCCGTCTGGGGTCCTGGGCTCAGAAAGCTTTAACAGAAGCTTGTTCCGAACAGGACAATGGTGAGGGGTGCGGAAGGCAAGTCCCGGACAAAATGTTTTTTACTGTGTAAATACATTGTTCCTGTTTAGTTTTAAAACTATCTTTCCAAAACTGGTCATGGACCAAACTACATCACACCTCTCTGCTATGTAACTTCATATGCTATGCAACTTTATACGGATCACCATACATGATTGCATTGACTGATTTCATGAGAACACCACTGTTTTCCATTTTACTTTCCACCCTTCATAATTGGATTTTTCTTTTCTTTTTGCATGCTCTTGGAAGCTCTACTGTTTCTTAAACAATCTGACCTCTCTATTGTCCCTCAAGTATTGTAAACCACTTTGGGTCCTTTTCCAAGGAGAAAGGTGGGGCAAACATATTCAAAATAAATAAATAAATAAATTGAGTTAATAGTCCCAACCTGTACATGTCTACTCGGAAGTAACCCCGCTCAGTTCCGAGGGACTTCCTCTCAGGTAGCCATGGATAGCACGGCGGGAGTTTGTTACATGCGCTGAGCCAGCTCGGAGGTGAGATGCGATCTTTGGAAGGTTTTTGAAGGCTGCGAGATATCTAAGGAATGGTTTTCTTATCACTCTTCCCTCCCAGTGAGTGTCTTTGGCCAAGCAGGGATTCAAACACAGGTCATCTGATGGCGGTCCCATCACATCTCAGGGGCTCCAGGATTGTTACACAGCAACTTTCGGATTTGAGCCATACCTTTATTGGCATAAAAGATTACGAATGTGGTGAAATGCTCTCCAGAACTTTTTGCCTGTCTGATGAACAGTTCTGTGACACTCTAAAGCTTGCATTGTTTGTAATATTGCAATGAGCCAACAAACCCAGGATCTCATATGTTTCTCTTGATGCGTCATGGGAATCCTTTTTTTATACGTGGCAATGGGATCTGACAGGGTCTTCTCAGAAGTAAGTCCCACTAAATTCACTGGGGCATATACACAAGTATAGGAGATAAACCCCTTTCCTCTTCTTGTATATTGATGAAAAAAGTTTTATTTTCCCCCCCTCCTTTATAATTGAAGCAATCGAGAGGGGTCACATAGTGCTCTGGGCCTGAATTGAATTCAGGTTAGACAAATTTTTTAAAAAAGTCTAAAAATCAACAAAGCCTGGCTTCCAGTACTAAAAGCTGAAAAGTGCAAAAGGTCAAAGCTCAATGATTCCCCACCCAGCCAACAAGCAAAAGTGATCAGTTCACACAATAGAACACTTAACAAGACCCATCAATGATCCTTGCTACCCCTGATTGCATTGAAACTTCTTAATCCCTTCAAATACAATGACTAACACGTATTTTCCTGCATAGGACAAGTTTCCTCAACTTTAAGAACCCCAGTCTCACTCACTCTATACCCCAGAGCACAGAGAGAACTCCCAGATCTCCTGAGCTTCTTGCCCTCTGAAGATGCCGGCCACAGAGTCTGGCGAAATGTCAGGAAGAAAAACTTCCAGAACATGGCCAAATAGCCCGAAAAACTCACAATAACTATCAGATCCCGGCCATGAAAGCCTTTGAGAATAGGAAAAAGAAAAAGAAAACAAATCCCTTTGCCGTTTATTGAAGATGGCTGATGAGCTGGGGAAAAGCCTAGGGTTGGCTGTCTTCTTAATAGTTTGTAGTCATGAAGGCTAGATCAGTGGTGCCTCCATGATCAAGAGCGGACTGTGATCACTGAGGAATAGCGCCTGGCTGGCCAGCAGCAAAAAGCGTTCGTAGCCTTTGCAGCCTGCGTGTACTTGTGCTTTCCGGAAGGACTTGGTTGGTGCAGTGGTTAAAACGCCTGTACTGCAGGTAAAACTGTGCTCAATCCCAGGGAGTTGAACTGGGTTCAATCCCAGGGAGTCGGCTCATGGTTGACTCAATCTTCCATCCTTCCGAGGTCAGTAAAATGAGTCCCCAGCCTGCTTGGGGGGGGGGGCAATGTGTAGCCTGCATATTTGCTTTGCTTTGCTGAGGAAAGAGGCTCTGGGAGTGCTCAGCAGCAGGAGTGGGGCCTGCCCCATTTTCCAGACCTCGTTGGGGGGCGTAGCCCAAGAGCTGAGATGGACCAGCTCTCGGCTGCAACACCGGGAAGCCAGAGGGCCACGCAGAGCCCACCCCACAGTTCGGCAGCTTCCCCCGTTGTGGCTTTCCAGCTCTTAGGAGAGGTGAGATACAAAGATGGGGGTGGCTGGTCATTTCCTCTCCTGCTGGCGCTTTCTCCCTGTCACTTAATCTATCCCCTCTTAATCTGCAACAGGTGCCGCCGGATCTGGTGTCTCCTTAGGTCTGTGGCCAAGGCCGGACACATGGACAGGGTCAAAGGCAACTGCACCACCATCAAGAGGCTGTCGGTTGTGTTGCCTTCCCCACTGACCACCTAGATTGCTTTTCTGAGCAGCTAAATGCTTAAACCTGTCCCCTCCCAGTTCTGCACCGCAGAACCGGCGCTCAGCATCATTTTTGCATCCACGTTGTGGGGTTATTCCATGGGGGATCTTGGTCGCTCCTGATCTAACACAAAGGAGAATCCAACAGGGGGACAGTTGCAGGGATGAGGCTGTTTCTAATTGCAAAACCTTTTGCTGTTGCATCCTAGTTTCATATTGAGCACACATAGTCCTGCGACCGTTTGCATACATACCCAAACGGAGGATCCTCTGAGTGATGATCGATCGCTGTGAAGACCGCTCACACTCACTGTACCTTATGAATACAGGATTTCAGCTGGATTCTTGCAGCTGTTTTTTGACAATGTCCTGGAATTATCTCGGACATAGTTTCAAATGGGTGGCACCGTCTGTCCCTGATTGATGCCTAAAGATTCTGCACTCACAGCAAAGAGGGCACCTATTCTGTTCCCCTTGACATGAATCTAATTATTCAGTTATTTGCAATTTCTCCAGCCAAATGTATGTATGTACATACGTACTTCCTTACTGCCCCATTCATGCTGAAGCACTATTCTGGGGTGGGGGGTGTTGACAAAAACAAACTGCAGAAAACAAGAAACACAAAACATACTGTAAAAGCATAATCTAAGCAAGAATTTAAAAAATCAGTGATGCAGTTCAAATACCGGAGAGGAACAAGACGGGAGGTGAGCTATTCATCTGGAGTCAACATGAAAGGCCTGTTTAAAAAGTAATGTTTTTAACTGCCTGCATAACTCTTCAGGGAGCTGATTACGTAACCCCTGTGCCACTGCCGAGAAGGCCCTGCCTGCAGTAGATGACTTTCAGGCCTCTCTCACGGTGGGTCCCCCGGGGGAGCCTAGCCTGAAATGATGTGGTTGGTCAGGCAGACGACACTGTTGGGAAAGACCCTCCAACAAGCAACATGTCCCCAAACGGGGTATCTATTATTTACTAATACAGTGGTCCCTTGTATAAAGGAATTAATTCGTTCCAAATGAAACTCTCTTAAGCAAATTTCCCTTTATACAAATTTCCCATAGGAATACATTGAAAACAGAGTGATCCCACTTTTATGTTGTACAGATTCGCCCCACAGGCGATTCTGTTAAGCACATTTCCCCTATCTCTGGAATTTTTTTATGTTGTACAGATTTTATGTTATACAAACTGTTTGTTATACAAGGCTCCACTGTATAGTAAACTGTTAGTCACACGGGCTCTGGATTGTTGTTTTTCAGTGACTTGGAATCAAATTGAGACTTGGGACAAAAAGGGGGGGGCAAACGAACACTCACTACAAAGAGCTTGTTGTTTTTTTTTGTGGTTGTTACTGTTTTAAAAAAATTGAGGGGGTTGTGTTTGGGCAAGTTGCTGCTGCAATTGGTTGTACACCACCCAGAGTTTCCAAGGGAAAATCGGGCAGTTAATAAGCACAACAATAAATAAATATCTAGCGCACAACATAAAATGATGCATCCTATAGCGGTCCGAAACTATTTTCCCCTGAGCCTTTTGACGTGAATCCAGCTGTTGTGCAGTATGAGAAAGCCTTTTTAAAAAGTAATCTTTGAGTTGATTTTTTCACACCACGTTAGTGTCCTGGCTGGCGTTTTCGTTAGGCCGAGAGGTGTTTGGACGTGACCTTGGCGTGTGCGCGTTGGGCTGGCTTCTCTCTTTGATGCAACATGAGGCTGTGTGGCTTTGTGAGTGACAGAGGTGGTATAGGTGTGAACGTTCTGTGACAAGCGCGTTGCAGGAAGTGGAAAGAGGTGAGATGGCAAGTTGGAGGCCATGGCGCTGTGAGATGCCTCCGAAATGAAAACTGAACAGCTTCCGATTTCTTGTGAACTGCCCGATGCCAACTGTGGACGGTGTGTGTGTGTGTGTGTGTGTGTGAAATGTGGGTCTGGCACCGGAATCCACCATTCTGTTTGGGCAAATAAACCCCCCAAAACTGTGAGCCTGTAATAGCAAACTCCAACAATTTTTTAAAAAGTGCCTTCAAGACCACAAGGTTTGGTTTGGTACCACTCAGGTGTGGCTGCCGTCCAAAAGGCACCTGATGAAATCCTGCTGGAGATGGGTGAAATAAAATGGTATTTGTTTTTAAAGTGGCCTGAGAGTTGGATATTTTTCTTAAAAAAAATATTGGGAGAAGGAGCTTTAACCAGAGTAAGTTGCAAATGTGGAACTATGGCAGTGTGATGTAGTGGTTAGAACACTGGAGTCGACTCCAGGACACCCAGGTTCAAATCCCTGGCCTCCTATGAATTTCAGCCAGTTGGAGTTTGCACCAAGGCTCCTGACATAGATCTTTTTAAAAAGTAGCACTTCTGTTTACCAATTTCTCAAAATCTAGTTACTTAGTTTAAAAAAAAATTAATCTACAAGTCACTTATTTGGTCCAAAGGCTGCAGAGCGGTAACAAAACAGTTGCAAAACAGGAGGATGTTATGCCTTGTTCAGTTACAGTCTCAGAAATGACGCCTTTTGGTTATGGAAACAAATGATGAGCCCTAGGCTTGGCTGCTACGTATTCTTTTAGAAAATAGCAATTACTCAATTTAAAGGAAACCCTTAATGTGGAAAACAGACGGCCAGCTCCCGTTTCTAGGTTTAAAAAGCCTGTACAGTGGAACCTTGTATAAAGGAATTAATTATTTCCAAATGAAATTATGTTAAGCAAATTTTCCTTTATACAAATTTCCCGTAGGAATGCATTGAAAACGGAGTAATCCCTAATCGCAACCATTTTTCTGTTGTATGGATTCACCCCATAGGCGATTCTGTTAAGCAAATTTCCCCTATCTCTGGAATTTTTTTATGTTGTACAGATTTTATGCTATACAAACCATTTGTTATACGAGGGTCCACTGTATTTCATTGTGGGAAGTCCCAGGTGTCTGAATGTCTTTCTCCCTACTGTTCCGGATCCAACAACATTACAAACTTAAGTCTTTGCTTCCAGAATATGCTTTCCATATGCATGCATCTTTCCTGTCCTAAATCAGGATGATATTCTGCTTGTCCGACTTTCCAGTGTTTTAAACAAACATATAAACTCCTTCCTACTTTATATTTCTGTAGATTGAAGACAAACTTCCCTCTTCTTCTCCTTAAAATGCCATGTCCTTGTAGAATGTTGGCGATCGGTAGCCTGAACTGGTTTCTATCTAAAGCAGTGGTTCTCAACCTGTGGTTCCCCAGATGTTCCTGAACTGCAACTCCCACAAACCCCTTCCAGCACAGTGAGTGGTGGAGGCTTCTGGGAGTTGCAGTCCAGGAACATCTGGGGACCCACAGGTTGAGAACCACACTGCATCTAAAGCTATTCTAAACAGAGCAGCTGTTGTTCACTGGGGACCATTGGCTTAAGTTCTTAAGCCAGAATGTTCTCCTATGCCCAGGGCCACGCTTCCCGTCCATTTTTCCTTGAAGGATAACTTGCAGCAGATGGTATTTCTTATTGCGTGTTAGGTGTCCAAAAGACTGCAGTTTTCTTCTCTTTACAATATTGAGGATTTCTAACTTTTTATTCATGTGCTGTAATACAGCCACTCTGGCTGTTCCAGGTATGTTCAGAATTCTTCTGTATGTCCACATTTTGAATGCATCCAGCTTCCTGCATAATGTGTCTGTAAGTGTCCAAGTTTCAGCACCATAAAGAAGTATGCTGAATACATGGGATCAAAGTATTTGAGTACAAAGTCCAATAGATAAGTCAAAACTTTCCTCATTTTCTGGAAGGAAGTTTTAGCTTGTTCAAATCTGCAACAATTTTCACATGAAGGATCCCAGTTATCTTTGTCAAAGTATCCTGAGTATTTATAAGATGATACTCTCTCAGTTCTGACACTGCCAGTCTTGGGGAAGGTTCCGTGAACTTCCCTCACCAAGCAGAAATCAGAGATTTATCAAGTCTAAAGAGACATCCGAGTCCGCACATCTTTTGCTCCCACCAACTTTATTACTTGAATGTCAAACACAAATGTTTGCCGTTCTCTAGGCAGGAATGGTGAGGTGGATGGAGTGGTGGACCAGGAGCCCTGGTTTAGAATCTCCATTCAGCCATGGAGACTCACTGAGGGAGTGTAACTGGCAAAACCTACTCCTAGCTTGAATGCCCCCATTAGGGTCTCTGGTCATTGGTTTGAGTTCAAGGTTCAAGACAACCACAGGCGGTGGTGATGCAGAGCTGACTTGCATTTTCTTTTGCGTTTCTCCTCCCTTGACCCCATGGCAGTTTTGTTTTTTAAGTTGTTTTGGTTTTTAAAGTGGCCTGAGAGTTGGGTTTTTAAAGAGATAATGTTCATAATGAGATCATAATTATCTCTTTCAGGTGCTGTGTTTGAGGGCGTGGGATAGCTCAGGAGTAGCTGCGGATCCAGAGGTTGCGACTTGATTATCTATAACAGTTTTGGCGAGCTTATGGCATGGGTGCCAAAGGTGGCCCTCGAAGGAGCCCTTTCTGTGGGCACCCGACATCGCCCCTTCACAGCCACCTGGATTCAGGTTAAATGGCTCTATTGGCAGTTTGTGAAAAATTAGTGGGGTTTGAATAACACTTTGGGCACTCGGTCTCTAAAAGGTTCGCAATCACTGATGTATAAGGTCCTTTCCATCTCTTTCAGTTCTAAGATTAATCGTAAAGGTGCTAAGCCCCCCATGGGGGTGAGGAGTCATCATTCTCAATAGACGTCATAAATAACATTCTGCATTCTCTCTCTCTCTCTCTCTCTCTCTCTCTGTGTGTGTATGTGAGGGAGAACAGCTGGATCACCTCATGCCTGTTCTTTTTCTTGTTGCTCCGTGTTCCCCGTTTGCTTCTTTGCTTCTTTTTCTTACTGCTCGTTTAATACTTGTTCAATACTTGAGCATGTCTGGATTGTACTGGACTGTATATTATCCCTCATTACTGTAAGCCACCTTAGGGTCTTTTTTTCCAAGGAGAAAGGTGGGGTAAAAAAAATACTATAAAATAAATAAAATAAAATAAAATAAAATAAATTGCCATGATGGCTGAGAGTCCAGCTGCATAAATCCGATGCGTGTGGGTGTGATCAGACTGGATCCTCCCCCGCTTTAAGCCAAGAGGGACCGTCTGCGATTAGCCGTGGAGGGGGGGGTGCTAGGGCTGTGGATCAGTGCCATGCCTTGGAAACAAAAGGGCGAGTGTGACCCGGCCGGAGGAAGGGGCTTTGGACATCATGAGAAAACTCCCGAGCGGCTTAGAGGAGCCGACCAAATCCGGATCCGGAGGAGCCTTCCCTTTTCGCTTGCCCGCCGTGACTAAGGAGGGGCTGATTTTTTGGGGGGGGGAGGGGGGCAGCCTCCAAAAGCAGGCACCCTGGCTGACCTCCTGCCCCCAGAGAGTCCCCAGTCTCCTGGCTTCAGGCAGGAAGGAAGTTGCCAACTGGAGGCTGTGCCGTTTTCAAGATCCTAAGGGATCATGGCAACTTCTCTTATTTCCCGGTCTTCTTTGAACGGACGTCCCGAGCAAATTATTTCCAAGTAATTTATGTTAAGGTTTCGTGGTGGCCTGTAGCAGGAAACGTAACCCAGAACCCTGTGAAGGCAGACCTTGTACGCCAGGACTGGTTTATAATATACCTCTACGTACGAATTTAATTCGTTCCAAATGCATGCTCTGAAGCCGAACAACTCTTAAGTAGAGGTACTGTATCTAAAGCATCAAAAAAAATTAAAATTTGGAAAGAGAAAAGAAAAAAAATGTAAGTAGAGCAGACCACATCTAAAATTTGTAAAGTAGCTGTAAAAACGCCAATGGTTTTCTGATCTTAAGTGGAATTGCTCTTAAGTAGAGCCACCCTTAAGTCGAGGCACCGCTGTATGTTGACTTGTATAGCTCAGGAGAGGCCAACGGTTGAACGTTTCCCAGACCTTAGGAGTCTGAGTCCGCACTGGTGCCTCCTCCTGGGAGAATCATAGAATCCTAGAGTTGGAAGAGACCTCAAGGGCCATCTAGTCCAACCCCCTGCCATGCAGGAACCCCTTCCGACAGATGGCTATCCAGCCTCTGCTTAAAAACCTCCCAACGAAGGAGACTCCACCACCTTCCTTTGGGGCAGCATATTCTACTGCCGAACAGCTCTAACTGTCATGAAGTTCTTCCTAATGTTCGAACTGAATCTCTTTTCCTGTAGTTTGAGACCATTTCCTTGTGTCCTAATCTCTGAAGCCATGGAAAGCAAACCAGTCCCTTCTTCAATGTGACATCCTTTCAAATATTTAAACATGGCTATCATATCCCCTCTCAGAGCCAGCCTGGGGGGCTTTTGGCAAGCTACTCGGTAGTCCCAGGTCAACCCCAGAAAAAAAGTACCGGTAAATAGGAAACCCCTTCTGATTATTCTCTACCTAAACAACCCGGGAAAGGGTCCCCATAAGTCAGAATTGACTTGACAACCCCCGAGTATGATGATGATGTCCCAATGCAATGCTAGGAAAGATCTTAATGCATTGAACTTTGGTTGGGGTGATGGTGGTGGAATAAGGAACCACGACTGGAGGACCCATGTGTCTGACACTGACTCTGCCACCCAGGTCCGGCGCTCTGTGGACAATGGGCAATGAGGTCCCTGTGCGGTGCTATGCAGTGCTTTCTCTTTCCACCTGGGAGGAAAGCCATGGAGGAAGCCATGTTCGGAGAATGCCCTCAAGTTGAATCTGCGTCATGGTTTCGAGGCGTTTCGAGTAGTCAGTGGTGTTTTTCTCATAGCCTGCCTGAAGGCACTGTAGCTGATACTATGTGTCGAGAATCATCCCCCGAGGCTGCCATAAAAAAAACCATAAAGGGGCTATTTTATTTTGAGCCAGAGGATTATTCTGGGGCCGTCCGCATGCCTCTCGTGCCTTGTGAGGTTTTTAGGCCCTTTTGCGACAACTGTCGTCGCTTCTACTCCGCCGCCTGAGGAGAAGTTTCGCTCTGGCCTTTGTGAAACCAAGATTCTGTGCTCATTTCGTCCGTTGGGGTTTTCACCTCACACTCTGAAAAAATAACTCCATAAGGCAGTGACTTGTGTCCCAACAGAAGGGAGCTCCTATTTCAGTGAGAGGAAAATTCTCTTTTCATGGGTTTGTTTGTTTGGATCGTGATAGTGGAGGAGAGAGGGGAAATATCTCCAAGCTGTGCTCAGAAAAATTGGTTTTGGTTACCCATCAGAATTCTTATCTATTATTGCATCTTTTGACAGCAGCTAGATGATTACGGGCCCAGTTCTAGAAATCAGAAAATTCCCCCAACTGATGAGATGATTATTTTTAAAAATATATTAGAATGTGCAGAAATGGCTAAATTAACTAAAAGACTAAAGGAACAAGAATCGAAATTTTATGTTAGCTGGGACCTCTTTTATAACTGGTGGAAGGCTACTATAAAATAAAAAGTAGGGGGAAGGATGAATAGATAGTGTAATGTCAATGACAGAGAATCACCAAACGAGATATGTTATATTGTTAAAAAAAACACCTTTTGATGTGTACTATTTTTACTTTTTGTTTTTTCTTTTTCACTTTTTGTTTTTCTTCTTATGTATATCTTTTTTATGTTTTAACTGAAAAATAAACCTAAAAAAGAAAGAAAGAAAATTTGGTTTTGGGAACCCAGGTGAGATTTTTGCAGGTGAGATTGGAGGGATGCGGGGCCTGAATTTGCATCTAGGTGGCTCTTTCCACCCAAAGCAACATTTCATTCCTTAAAAAAAAAAACACCCATGCTGAAAACACAAACAGTTAGCCCTCTCCAGGTCTGGTTTCCTAGAGCGCTCAGTGGTTTGGGTGTCTCCGGCTACAGAGGCAGAAGTCCAGAGTTCGAATCCTCAACGAGGCCTCCCTTAAGAGAGTCTGGACTCAATGATCCAGAAGCTCCCTTCCAGTTCTGTAGCCCAAAGGTTATTATTACTGTATCCAAACTCATGCTACTTCATGAGGTTGCTGCGTCGAATGAATTTGCGGAGTTCATCTACAGCAGACCTGCCCAACAGGTAGACCGTGGGCTACTGGTAGCCCACAAAGGGTTCAAAAGTAGCCCACCGGCCATCAATTAAAAAAAAGTGAGGGGATAAGTTCTCCACCCCTCCCTCCCCCATCCCAAGGACCACCACTGCTCCTGCAAAGTTCTGGGTCTGCCAGCCACTGTCTCAGCTGATTGGGGCAGTTCAAGGCCATGGTGCAGTCCCCTGTTCCCCCCACCGGTCAGATGATCGGTGTGCCACTGTCTTGTGACCAGCTGAGTTGCTGGTGTGGAGTGGAGGGAGGAGAAGGGAGGAGAGGGGTGAGAGGTGGGGCTGCAGGTGTGCCGATCTCCTTTGTGCAGTGACATCTCCCTTCTTCTTCCCCCCTGGAGAATTCCCTCCATAACAAATTAATTGATTTTCAATGCATTCTAATGGGAAACAGCTACGTGTAAGTAGAGGTTTTAGTGTAGTAGCCCTCAGGCACTTTGGGCTGGAAAAAGTAGACCTTGGCCTGTTCAAAGTAGGACAGCCCTGATCTACAGGATTAACTTTTCGCCATGGGGTGAATTCGCAGAGTTCATCTGACTTTTTTAATACTCCCCAAGGCCAAAAGTCAACCCTACAGAGAAACCCCGCTAATTCATTCAATGCAACAACCACATGTTGTTATTGTTAAATACTGTAATCCCCTTTCCAGAAATTCCACCGTAGATTGAACACTCTTTCTTTTTCTTTTCGGCCATTCTCTCTCTCTCTCCCCCCCCCCCCCCGTTTACAACAGATGACGGCCCGGTTGATGCTGGCCGTGAGTGGTGCGGTCATGGGTTCCCTGCAGTTTGGTTACAACACCGGCGTCATCAACGCCCCCCAGAAGGTAAGCGTGCCGATTCTCACGTCTTCTTGGCAACTGGTAATGCCCAGGTAGACTCCCTTTCAACATGGAGGCTCTGCTTAGTCGTGGTAACTAATAATGATTGTGAAGAGGGCAAACCTTCAACCGGTCATCTGTGCAGTCCGTAGGCTTATGCCTGATAGCAACTCAGGTTTCTGATAGTCAGGGGTGTGGTGGCTCAGTGGACTAAGGCTTCCGAAAACTGTCGGCTGCAAAGTCGGCAGCTCGGTGGTTCAAATCCCGGGTGCAATGCAGCAGAGCGAGCTCCCCACTGATAACCCCAGCTCCTGCCAACCTAGCAGTTTGAAAGCATGTAAATGCAAGGAGAAATAAAGTACTGCTGTAAAAAAGCAGGAAGGTAAAACAGTGTTTCCTTGCAGCCATGCCAGCCGCATGGCCACAGACTTGCACAACACTGGCTCTTTGGCTTGAATGCAGAGATGAGCACCGCCCCTAGAGTCGGACATGACTAGCAGGCATGTGTTTGGGGGAAAATCTTTACCACTCAGGGGCATGATGTGGGCTTAACTGTGCTAATCTCTTGCCAGCTGTTTATCCCCGCTAAGAGCTGATTATCAATGACTAATATAAGTATACTAACATACCGATTCCCTAGATAGATTTATATATAGTTTAATTCATATTTGGTTTTATTATATACATTTGGAATCTTTTTCTAAATGCATCACTGTAAGGTCTTATTGTATGAAACTTAATATTTTAATATCATATAAGGTTTGGTTAGCAACCGTAAGCAAAGCATTCATAGAATCATAGAATCAGAGAATTGGAAGAGACCTCAAGGGCCATCTAGTCCAACCCCCTGCCATGCAGGAACCCCCATCGTTCTTTCATCTGTGGGGTGTGAGCGCTGCCACCATAATCCTTCCCATCCCACCCCATATATAAGTCAAAGCAGATCAGACAGAGGGTGGTCCGATTTCCCTTTGAATGCCTCTACAGCGCTGGAGCGCTCACCACCTTTTGAGGTCATGGGTTCCATGGCTGCACTGCTCTAACAGTTAGAAAGTTTTTTTTCC
>JAHTLZ010000309.1:1162703-1190203 GCA_023846285.1 Phrynocephalus versicolor | reverse complement strand
TTTCTGCTCCTGGCTCTGAGGGGAGGCCACTTGCTGGCTGGCAAGAAGAAAAACCAAAGTAACAGAACATACAGAGACACGACAGGCACCTCCTCCTATGGAAAGGAGAGTGCCAGGGTGGAGGCTCTCGATCAGACTGACCCTGTTCCTCTTTGCCTTTTCAATTTTGTATTATTTTTAATGTTGTCCCTTTGTGTGTGTGTGTGTGTGTGCTGTTTTTCTCTGGCAGCTCTTTGTGGTGGAGCGAGCGGGGCGGAGGACCCTCCACCTCGTGGGCCTGGCCGGGATGGCCGGCTGCGCCGTCCTCATGACAATCGCCTTGGCCCTTCTGGTGAGTAACGGTGGACAGAACGGTGCCAGCCAGGCTGGCTGGTGCCGGGTCCGTGGCCGAGCCCTCAGCCCAGCGCTGTCTCACTCTGGTTCTGCTTCAAAGCCTCGAGATTGGAAGCCGCCAGTCATAAGGACTGTAGCTACTTGTTCCTAGTTGTTTGGGGAGTGCAACGAGAGTATAACTGTTAAATTTCAAAAGCACACAGTAGTTAGTTCCTTTTAAAAGTTACTTCTAAAGGAGGTTTGTTAAGAATTTTTCAAGTTCAAGTCCATCTCCTGTAAATTCTAGGTGGCAAAGGAAGAAGAAAGTTTTTTTTTCATTTTGTCTTTTCAAAGTGCAATATCAAAACCAGCCTCTAGAGGGAACTAAATATCTTTCCCTGTATAGCTCAGTGCCATTGATGGTATGTTACTCAGTAGCTTACTTGCAAAAATAGGAAGCATTAAGGATTGACTGGCAGCCTCAAAGTAATTTGGGCTGGATGCTGCCTTCCAAGCAGCTGTAAAAAGCTGCTCTGCCCTGGAGTAACAGAAACAAGTTTCTTTTTTTAAAAAAAAAGTCAGCAGCATTCTAAACTCTGGTGAAGAGACATCAAAACTAGATTTTGAAACTAGTTTTTTAATTATTTTAACTAGCTTATTGCTTGATGAAGCTGATTCTTGTGGTATTACAATTCCATCTGTTCTCCAGTTGTCTTTATTTTCAATTCAAAGTAGAAATAAAATACATTTTTAAAAAGGAAATAATTTATGAAGAAGGAACCCAGCAGGTTAAAACCACGTGAGGAAGGAAGAAGGAGGTCTCATTCTCTGGCAGTGTTGTGAAGCAGGGTGGGCATACGGGGGGGGGGGGCTCCCGTTTTCCTCAGCAGTGGCTAAGGCTGGGTTGGGAGGGAGGCAGTTGTGTCCAACCACCTTTATTTCACTTCCTTTTTTCCCCTACCCCCACTTCTTTCATCTACAACTGCCTTCCCCAGCCTGTTAGCTTCCAGAAATTTTGGTCTACCTACCTCATCATCCTTAGGGTGGTGGACCATGGAAACCAGTAGAGATCGGCATGAAATGAATGTTTTTGTTTTGTTTTTTGTTTTTCGTTTTGTTACAGAATGAAACAAAATCCATTTCATTTCTTTTAATTAAATGAAACAGAAATTTTCATTTTGTTCTTTTTCGTTTTCGTTTATTATTCATTTTGACAAGTGCCAACCTGGCCCGCGGGCCAGCTAGTTTGAGCTGGGGGGAGCGCAGACCTGGCCCACGGGCCAGCTGATCGGCACTGGTGCGGGGTGGGAGCACTGGCCAGCAGGGCTGATTGGCTGTTTAAAAGTTTGGAAAACATTTAAAAACCAAAACAAAACGAAGAATGAAACTTTTTTTAAAAAAATAATTTCTTTCCAAATGAAATGAAACAAAACAAAATTAAAAATGAAATGAAACACCATTTTGGCGTTTTGTGCCCATCTCTAGAAACCAGTACAAAACGTTTAGGAGGCACCAGTTGACCAAACCCAACCCTCAGGGTGGCACTCAGTCGATGCAAGGCTGCCCCCTGCTGGCTCTACCAATAATGTTGGGTTGCAATGCCCATAAAGCCCTCCGAATTAGCAGGGGTGATGGGACCTGTAGTCAAAAAAATAATTCAGGAATTAGGAAAGTCATCCTCAAGCTTTGGTATCTAACTCAATGCAAGAATTCACCAGCAATCTCTTCCTCTTTAAATAAGTCACGGGGGAGTCCTTCCACCATTGCATCCACCTCTAAGGTCCCCTCTTTTGTTCCATTTTGGGTCCTGTGGTTTTTGATCAAAACACAAACCCCTGGACCTTCTACAGATGCTCACCATTGGTTGTGAATTCGATTTACAGCTAGAGAATCTTCGCTTCCTGCTCGTGTCCGTCAAGAGGTAACGCGTACTGTTTTCTGCTCCCTCCCCCTGCCCCTGAAATTTTAGGACCAAATGGCCTGGATGTCTTACATCAGCATCATTGCCATCTTTGGCTTCGTGGCCTTCTTTGAGATCGGGCCGGGCCCCATTCCGTGGTTCATCGTGGCCGAGCTGTTCAGCCAGGGTCCACGGCCCGCTGCATTTGCTGTCGCCGGCCTCTCCAACTGGACTTCCAACTTCATTGTGGGGATGGGCTTTCAGTACATCGAGGTAAGCATGGGCTAGGGATCGGGGCGGGGGGGCAGGCGGCTTTCCTTCGAGATAGGCTACAGACGTTGCTGCAGGCAGTATGGCCTAATGGTCAGAGGTTGGGCCTTTGGGTGTTGGAGAGCTAAGGTTCTCACCATCGATTTATGACGCTCCTTGATTGACGTCGGGGGAAGGTTAAAAAGGGGAAGAGGGAGTCCCTGTTATGCCACCTTGAGCTCACTTAAAGTTGGGATATCCATACACAAAAAGACCTCTGTATCTGTGAAAGCAGTATCTGCTGATCCACTTATCCACGTCTGAGCACATTAAAAATCTTAAAAGAAAAATCCTAGAAATATATACAGTAGAACCCCTGTATCCATGGGGGATTGGTTCCTGGCCGCCCCGCGGATAATGAAATCAGCAGATAAGAGCGAGCATTCTTATCCAAGGGTGCCAGGGGTGAAAGCAGTGGGGAAAGCCCAGTGACCCCCGCCGTGGTGCTGCGCTGCCTCTGCCGATCTCACAGGTGGGCTCTCCCGGGATGCGCAACTGCCTTCACCTCCACCTCCGCTGCCAATCTTGCGGGGGGATGGGCACTCCTCCTCCACTGTCACCGCAGCTGATGTCCCAGGTGGACACTCCTGAGTTGTGCGACCTTGGCAGCAGCTACCGCTGTACTGCACTACCACCACAGGCCTGGCCCCTTGCACTGCCACTTGCCATCCGCGAATAGCTGAATCCGCAGATGGCGAATTGGCGGACACGGGGGTGCTACTGTATATTTCTACAGAAGAAGTTGCCAGTACTGGCCACCAGAGGGAGCCAGCGACCATGTGAATGGTCTCTCTTCTATGATCCAGGCAAGTTTGGTGATGCAGGGATTTTGGATGTCCAAATTTTGCTATCCAGAGACAAAAAGGGACAGAGGTTGCAAATGACAAGTGCGCCCCCAAGAAAAAAAGGGGTTGAGAAATCAAAAAGAGGGGGAAAAATCATCCATTCGTATTGTTGAAGCCATTGAACAAATACGAAGGGAGGAATTTTTGACAAAACAGCTATATCTGACGAATACAGCAATCTGCTTTCTTGATTTGCTCCCACCTTTATAAGCTGCCTTGTCAGGTATACTGGGCATTTTTTATGCCAGTAATGCAAGTTTCTTGGAGGAACTGTGGAGACCACTTGATCCTGTTTTGGAGCGTGTATACCTTTTGGGGCACTTGTCGTGTCACAGGCAACGCTGAATGCCAGCTGAATTCATATAGCGCTATACTGAGACATCGCTCTTCCAACTGACCTCCCATTTTCCCACACAGGAACTTTGCGGTGCCTACGTCTTCATCATCTTCATGGTGCTCCTTATCATCTTCTTCATCTTCACCTACTTCAAGGTGCCCGAGACCAAAGGACGCACCTTTGACGAGATCTCCTCCGGGTTCCGCCAGGGGGGCGCCGGGCAGAGCGACAACAAGACGCCGGACGAGTTCCACAGCTTGGGCGCCGACTCCCAAGTCTAAGCCGCCAGAGACCCCGCCCGGGCTCTCCTTGGCTTTGCTGCTTCTCCCACCTGCTCTCGACGCTTGTAGCAGTGGCCAAGGCTCAAGGGGAAAGCCCCCCCCCCCCCCCCCTGGGCTTCCAGGTGGTGAACAGACACCCCTTCCTGCTAAGAACGGTTAGCTGGTTTCAGGTCCAGGATTTCAATGCTGACCATGCCTCGGAAGCAACGGCTCACACTCCTCCAGCCACGGCTCTTGGTTTAATTTTTAGGGGTGGGTTGGGGGGGAAATGACCCGCATGGCTTTCTTCTGGGACCTTTTTCGGAAAGGAAAAGGAAAGCAGGGCCCCCTCTCCCTCCCCCTCCCCTCTGCAATCACACGCTATCAGAAAAACTGGAAATGTAGCATTTTAAACACACACACAATCAAAAAGAAAACGGCTTAGAATTTTGGAAAATCAACCTTTTGAAAAGCCAGGGGAGAAGGGGAGCTACTTACTTCCACCAGCATCCAGGCAGGAAGTGGCTGGACTTTTATTTGGCTTTTATTTTTATTTTATTTTTTGCGAGTTTGTGGCTCCACAACTAGTCCTTGATCTGCAACGTCCTCCAGCATCCGAAACGTCTGCAGCAAAAAAAAAACAACCCACCACTGTTTAAGCCGCCTCCGAGCAGAATTATCTGCTCTCTCCCTTCCTGCTCTGGTTGTTTATTCTAGAGAGAGCTCAGCAAACATCAGGAGCTTTTGACCGGATGGACGGCCGTATTGGGAAGTAATGCATTACAAGTAACTTACTTCCATTATTGAATTATTTCCCTTTTTAAAGAAATAAATAAATTGGTAAACATATTTACCAATATGGTTGCTTTTTAAACGGGTTTTCTGCAGGGGTTGCCGAGATGCTTCCAGGAAGCCCCCCATTCCAATATGAGCCCCCCCCCAACACACACACACCCCTCTCCTCCTTGCATCTGGATTCAGAGATAGACTGCCTCTGAAGCTGGAGGCCCTGCTGAACCAATGCCACACACCCCAAGCCATGCATATCAACTCCCCGCCCTCAGAACTCCTTTCTCCTCCCGAAAGACACAGTTCTATTGTGCCTGATCTGGGGTGGGTGAGCAGGGCGGCACTGGCTGTCTTCTCTTCTCTGCTTTTAATCACATCCTGGACTCAGTGAACCAACCAAACAAGCAAAAATACCAGTGAGAATTGCTGCACACATTTCCTGCTTACTATGTATAGACTGGAAAATATTTATATTTTATATATATATTGCAATTTTTTTGTTCCAACCATGTTAATAGTACAATAAGTTATAGTGTGATTTCAGAAAGACAAGCAAGTTACTGTAAATACTCCTGGATTCTGTTCACACTGTATGATAAAACAGAACTAGTTTCTATAACAAGTGTAATGCAAAAACTTTACAAACGACCTCTAACTTTTTTGTATAGACAAACTCACCTGCACTGTAGCTAGATCTGTTGCACTGACATTTTAGATTTTCCTTGGTATAGAACTTTAAAATGTATTTTTAGATGCTCTTGGGCGGGTTTGCAGAAAAAGAAAAGGGGGGGATGAACACACCACTATTTAATAGTCTATTTTTTATTTATTGGTCTGTTTTTAAAGTGGGGGTGGGGCAATCATGCTTGGAAAAGAGATGAGATGTTTTTAGGAATGAAAAAAATCCCCCCTGACACCGTTGTTAACTGTGCATTTGGAATCGTGCCGTTAGAGGAAGCTCTGAGGGGACGAGAGAAGGGAGGCTACGCCCCCCCCCCCGGCAAAGGAGCACCTTTGGATGAGTTGAATAAATGAAATGAGTGTTTGAAAGCCCTGAACGGTCTCGTGTGGTTTTGTTCTGGACTGCTGTGGGAAATTCTGCCACGGGACGGGAGGGGGACACGAGGTCCCAGGGCGGGAGGGCCGTTTTAGAGTTCCTTGAGAAGAGTTTCTTCCATACCATGTTGAGGGGAGGGCAGTTGATCTAGTAATCAGCTCAGAACGGCTGAGCTAGGAGGACCCCTCTCGTCCTGCCTCCTGTTCAGCTTGTGGTCTGCCACAAGGTAGATCCTGCTTGTGTTACGGAGCTAAGTCTCCCCCATCTTGGAAAGGGTGCATTTGTTTTCCTCTTCCAAGGTGCAGAACTTGGTACCTTATCCCTGTTAATTTTCATTCTGCTGTTTTCGGCCCAGGTCGCCAGCCTACCGAGATCTTTTGGGGAATTTCTTTCTGTCTTCCTGGACACGGGCTGTTCCGCCCAATCTTGTGTCATCTGTAAATCCGATGAGTCTTCCCTGCACTTCCTCATCCAAGGCACGAATAAAAACGAAGAGTAGAGCCTTGGGGGTCTTCCACTTGTTACTTCCCTTGAGTTTGAGAAGGAGCACTCGCTTGAGTACGGTCTTGTTGTAACCCATCTCACAGTTGTTCTATCCAGCCCACATCTAGTCAGCTTGCTCATCATAATATCACGGGGCTCTTTTTTCAGAGGCTTTGCTGAAGTCAAGATATATTACATCTACAGTATTCCCACCATCTAAGTTGTATTGTGCTGTTACAGTCGTGACCAGCTATTCATGACCCCACGTCCATGAAGTTTTCTTGGCAGGAATACTGGAGTGGTTTGCCAGTTCCTACTTTAAAGTAGGAGCTGGCAAACCACTTTTCTATTTCCTATTTGAAAGGATGTCACGAAGAATGGACAGGTTTGTTTTCCATGGCTTCAGAGACTAGGACATGGGGCAATGGTCTCAAACTGCAGGAAAAGAGATTCCATTTGAACATTAGAAGAACTTCAGGACAGTTAATGCTGTTGGGCAGTGGAAGATGCCCCAAAGGAGGGTAGTGGAGTCTCCTTCTTTGGAGGTTTCTAAGCAGAGGCTGGATGGCCATCTGTCAGGAGTCCTGTGATGGGGGTTCCTGCATGGCAGGGGGTTGGACGGGATGTCCTTTGAGGTCTCTTCCAACTCTATGATTCAGGCGCATTCAGCACCTGGTATTCCCTGGTGGTCGCCCATCCAAGTACTGTACTAACCAGGCCTGACCCTGCTTAGTTTCTGAAATCAGGCGAGATCTGATGTGCTCAGGGCTTCTAGGAAGCACCATCCAAGTTACCTGATTTTAAAAAATGAGATAAGAATATTCTGGTGTATTGGCTTATTATTACATTCCCTTCTAGGGCTTGGTTTCCAGACCCCTCATTATCCTTCCTTGTTGCCCTCCTCTGAACTTGCTGTAGTTAGCGGGCATCCTTCTTGGAAGCGTGGTGTCCAGCAATGGCACACATTAAGACAACTCACACACTATAACACAAACCAAGGTAGTGACCTTTAATTGATGCAGCTGTACATTCTTGAGTCTGGGCTTGGGAAACATTTCCTAATTTCAAATGATGGTGGGACAAGAGCCACACTGGGTTCAAGAATGCCGGGATACGTTTAGGAAACTTTGCTGATTTCCACACCAGCCTTTTCCCCCTCTTCCCTGTATCGCTGGACTGACCTGACCGAGCCACCTGGAGCAGCTGGGAGGGGTAGGGTTTTCAGATGTTCTTCTATTACAAATCCTCCATTCTGGGATTTCTACTGGGCAGGCAGATGCCTAAGTGGCAGCTCGTCTGGGAGAAAAGGACCCAGCTGGAAGACGGGGGGGGGGCTCGCTCTGCCTGAACTTCCTCTTCAGAAATCAGTTCCCTGTGACTGGGACACGGGGGGGGGGGGCAGCAACGGGAAGCATGAGTGGAATCAAGCCTAACGAGACACCAAAGCCTTCCTAATGAGGCTTTTCTCTCTGGCAAGTTACACTAAGGGCCCTGCAAAGTGTCTTGTCAGGTCAGGCTCCCAGGATATAGAGAGTTAAGGGATCTGTAGTCCAAAATATCAAAAAAAAAAAATCTCATCCTTTCCTACTGATCGGTCTTGTGGGCATAGCTGCTCTCCAGCACACAGGCAATGCCGTGTGCCTTAGACATTGCGTACCTCCACCCGCGGCTGGTTATTGCTGAGAAAACAAACGGGAAAGGCTCCCTGGTTTGAGAGTCGGCAAAGAGGGGAGGAATGCCCGTTGAAATCCAAACTGGAGAGAGGTGTTGGCCAGAGGAGAGATGGGCTGCCTGCCAGGGTGGGCCCGGGGAGTCCTGAGAATCCATCTTGGCGCTCTTGGTGGAGGAGGGCGGCTCCTACTTGCCGTAGACGGGCCTGCCTTGCATCAGTTTGATCAGGCGGCGAAAGGATCTCTCCGGCTCTTGCTTGGGCAGCTGCTTCATCAACTGCCGGACTTTCGTCACGCACTCCTGAGCCTGGACAACGGAGAGGATGGAAGCAGGGAGGGGGAGTTTCCCAGGAGGAGGAGGAGGAGGAAGAGGTGCCAAAAAGAAAAAAAAAGAATATTAAATCCATATAGAAAATGTTTTAAATGCTTGAGTGGCATTTGCTTGTTTCCAGCACGGGGGAACAAGAGTGTTATTTTCTTCACAGAGTAGAAGACCAGGGAAAGAAGCCTGGCTTGATAGCAATCCCGTCTCAAAAATTATTATCCTGTTCCATCTCTTGGGCAGCACTCGGAATCCTCATCAAACAAGTAAAAGCAGATTCTACGGTAGAATTGCCAGATTCAAACCAAAGTGGAACAACAAAACTCGTGTCTATTAAAATGTACAGCTGGAATCATTCCAATTAGCAGGGAGAACGAGAAAATAAATAAGGAAACTGAAAAGAAAGAAAATGGCATTGCCCTATAACACACTGCAGCTGGTCCTTCCAGCTTTTTTTCTGAGAGACGCAATTCCATCCCCCACCCCACCCCAAAACATGGATTCTTTATAACAGTGGTTCCTAGCCTTAGATCCCCATCTGTTCTTGGACTACAACTCCCAGAAATCCTGACCAGAAATCCTGCTAGTGGTGAAGGCTTCTGGGAGTTGCAGTCCAAGAACACTTGGGTCACCCAAGGTTGGGGACGAAAGCACTAGAAGAAAATTGAAATGGACACAAATATTCACAAACTGTTCCCAAATGCAGTGAGTTTTTCTTGCGTGGAACAACTTTTGCCAAGCTCCGTGAAGCATTTTAAGAGAGAAAAAATGTGACTGGTATAACCGAGCCAGGATGTGGATTGATGGCAGGTAAGCTAGTGCTTGAAGTGGTGGAATTGGAAGGGGTCTCTGAAGGCAAGGATCCAAATCAAAGGAGATATGTCAGGTGTTGTCTGTGTGTGTGTGTGTGTGTGTGTGTTTCAATGTCCTGTCTTCAAGATGAATATTACTATTAATAGATTTCTACCCCTGTGGGGGGCGGGGGGAATTTATACAACTTGCTCCCAGACATAAAGTGGCTTAGATTAAGATTAAAAGCATATTTAGAGGGAAGAAAGGATATAAGACAGTGATGGTGAACCTATTAGAGACAGAGTGCCCTAACTACAAGTCAAAACCCACTAATTTTCCACAAAGTGCCAATGAAGCCATTTCACCTGAATACAGGGGGCTGGGAAGGGGCGATGTCGGGGGCCCACAGAAAGGGATCCTTCGAGGGCCTCCTTTGGCCCCCGTGCTGTAGGTTTGCCGACACTGATAAAAAAAGTTACAGGCATTAACGGAGAAAAAAGCGCTCATGCTAAAAAACAACTGTTTGGGGCAACAGGAAGCCCGAGATGGGCCAGGGAGAACGCAAAGCCATCTGGGTTAGGAGAATGAGTGCTCCACATTTGTGAACAGGATTCTACCCCGTGAAACAAAACGTAACAGTAGGATGCTATTGAATTACAAGTGATTTCAGAGCATGAAAATTTTAAATAGTTAAAATTCTCCCCTGTTTTTATGCCATGCCCGGCTCCTGAGTTTGTCAGGAAAAGGTTTTTGATTAAAGGGTCTGTCCAGTCGTGCCCTTCTTCCTGTAGACGTTGCCTCCACCCCCTTACAGCTTTTTGGCCCTCTGTTCTTTGTTGTGGTGCCATCCTCAAGAATCCCCGGGATTTGGGGTTTAGTGAGGGTCTTGCGTGTCTCTGGCAGACAGCCTTTCCCTAAACAACAGCAAAGCATCATCTTGGCTCCTCCCAAGACTACAACTCCCAGGATTCCACAGGCTGTGGGTACGAAAGCTGAAGTGGGACCCCGGGCAGCGGTTCCCCACCTTGGGTCTGATGCTCTTGGACTACAACTTCCAGAGAGCCCTGCCAGCACAGCCAGCAGGGAAGGCTTTTGGGAGTCGCAGTCCATGAACATCTGGAGACCCAAGGTTGGTTGTCGGTGGTCCAGGACCTGCTCCAAGATCCTGGAAAGCCCACGATGGGGACAAGGCTGACGGAGATGAACACATGGGGAGTTGGACGCCCTTCCCGTGTCAACGTCGGGCGCACTTGCCTTTTGCAGGTCCCGGGTCAAGTAATGAAGCATGGCCTGAGCCTGGACGGCCTTGGCAATCTTCGCCCGCTGTGGCCTGGCCGACTGCTCTCTCAGATCCAAGATGGCGCTCAACATCTGAGTGGCCTCCGCTTTTTCCTTCTCATCTGCAAAAGGCCAGGGCATGGACATTGAGGCGGCAACCTAGCCCAGCGACAACAGCGAAAGCAGAGGGAGCCATGCTGGCCAGAAGAACCATTCAAACACCACCAGTGTCAAGTTTCCCCTGATTTAAGCCGGGGGTGGGGAGAGAAGAGGGCATCCGTTGCATAAGAAGCAACGAAGGGTCTAGGGATGCTTTAAAACACTGGGGGCTTAAAAGAGGGCGGGCTTCAGCCTAGAAAGGAGTTTTTCTTCTCAGGTGAGGCCAGCCTAGCAAGGGGGAAGTCATTCTCACATAGGAGGAAGCGGCCCCACGGATCAGAACCCCATTCTGAGTTACTGGGGTGGGAAGGAGCACTCAGATACCTCCGTCAATCAAAAGGCAGCTCTGGGAAGAGGGACTCAGCCAGTGCTGGATGAGACGAAACATTCTCTGAAAAATCAGGTTTGTTCATCCGTCCGTCCGTCCGTCCATCCACTCACTCACCCACCCTTCCATCCACCCATGCAATCATTCCATCTATTTGTCTGTCTGGCCATCCATCCATCCATGCCTTCATTCATTCATGCATGCATGCATGCATTCCATCCATCCATCCATTTATTCTGTCTGTCTGTCTGTCTGTCTGTCCGCCCTCTGTTTGTACATAACAGCCTAGATAAGGGCAAGCTGACTGAAACATCACCACACAAGGTGGAGGCACTCCCGGTCAATTGTGAGGCAGACCAAGGAACTCAGCCTCTGCTGGATGGGGCGACACTCCTCTAAGGTCTGCAGCTTAGATCTTCTCCGTGACTCAGCCCTGAGCCTGGACCCCCAGGTTTTGGCAAGGGCAGAGTTAAAGCTGGCGCACCACTGATGCCCACTTCTGCAGACGGAACTTGGCTCTAGGGACACCTGCCTTCTACTGGAATTACAAAACGGAGCTGCCTCGGAAGAGGGTTTAGAGACTCTTCTGTTGGAGTAAAAGCCCGCAGCCAGACTGTGGGCCAGGGCTGGTTATAGGAAGCAGACAGGAACGCCCTTGTTATGGCAGGCCACTGGCCTGCTTCCAAGACCAAGCCAGAGCCCTGGTTGTGACCAGTAAATCCCCGTACAGCTTGAGTCCAAGCTATCAGAGGGTCCACATCTCCTCCTTGAACCTTCATTGGGTCTTAAGATATCCCTTAGACTAGAAACATTTGACAGGGATCTGAGGCTGGGCCTTCTTCGTGGCTGCTTCTACATTATGGAATGACCACCACCACCACCACCACGCCATGATGCTGGGTTGCTCCCTCTATTCTTCCCATTCAATGGCTATTTAAAACACGCTTGTTCAGCCATGCTCTTACTATTCATATTATATGCAGATGCCGATTATATCTCTTTTTGTGTATTTTCATATTTTAATGATTTTTAATCTGTTCTTAGGTGACGATGCTTCTGTGCTGGAAAACATTTTAAGGGCTCGCATTTCTTGCTTTAAATTTTTATTTCTTTTCATGATCTGTGAGCCCCCTTGAATCCCTCCACCTGGAGAAAGGCCGCACACTCGTGTCATAAATCATTCTCCCCAGGCATCCACTTACCCAGAGTCTCCTCGGGGGATTCCGTTTCTTCGGACAGCATGTCGATTTCAGCTGGGGTCATCAGCGTTTGGTACCGGAGGTCAATCAGGTGGCAGAAATGCTGGTGCCAAATGTCAACAACCTGGAGAGAAAACCAGCAAGGATTTGAGAAAGAGAGGCCTGCTGGCATCATCGCTGAGTGTCCTGGGGGTGGGGGTGGGGGGGTGTTAGACTACTGCAATGTGTTGATCCACCCTTGAAGACTTCTAAGATGTTTGAATTGGCGTATATAATGGATAGATATCGCTTCTCGGCCTTTTGGCTAAGATCAAGTGTGTGTGTGTGTGTGTGTGTGTGTGTGTGTGTGTGTGTGTGTGTGTAATAATGGATAGATACAGAAGTTATTGTGAAGATAAACGAGATACAGCAAGACTTTCATATTTGAGGGATTGGTGTTTCCGGTTCCTCATACCCATGGACTGACAAAATTCAAAATATTAAAAGAAATAAATAGTAGAGAAATATTAAAAGCCAGGAAGCCACGTTGGAACGGACTTTGCTATCCTTTGACAAGCGGGCAAAGGCCTTCTTGTTATTTTACTAACAGCCTAAAGTTATTGCCTAGTCTAGCCTTTCTCTTCAGGCAGGCTTTCTTCTACTGACTGAAAACAGGGTTCTTACAAAGAAACTGCTCTTTTTTATTGTTTTTAAAAAGCAAAGCAAACAAAGTGTTCTGTTTATATACCGTTCCATACCACTTCAAGTAGTTTCTTGGCGGTTTACAGTTGAATTATGCAGGCTACACATAGCTCCCCCCCTCCCCCAGCAAGCTGGGTACTCCTTTTACCGACCTCGGAAGGATGGAAGGCTGAGTGAACCTTGAGCCGGCTACCTGGGATTGAAACTCAGGTCGTGAGCAGTTTTAGCTGCAGTACAGGCATTTAACCACTGCACCATGGGGCTCTGAATCACAAAATCAATACGATTTTGTAACTGGATCTACTGGCTTTAATATTACTGTATATTTCTTTAATTATCTTTTTTTTTAAAATCTGCAGCATTGTATTGTTCTTTGCTTGTAATACTGAACATAAGAACATAAGAAGAGCCCTGCTGGATCAGGCCAAAGGCCCATCTAGTCCAGCTTCCTGTATCTCCCAGTGGCCCCACCAGATGCCTCTGGGAGTGCATGAGACTAGATCTCTGTCTCCTGATACCACTCCCCTGCATCTGGCCCTTGAAGGACTCTGTGGTTTTTTAAGCCTCCCTCATGGTTTGTATCCTGTGATGGACTTTCCCTCCAGGAATCTGTCCAATCCCCTTTTGAAGGCATCCAGGCCAGATGCCATCACCACATCCTGTGGCAGGGAGTTCCACAAACTAACAACACACTGGGTAAAAAAATATTTTCCTTTGTCTGTTCTCACTCTCCCAACCCAGTTTGAGTCGATGTCCCCTAGTGGCAACAAACTGTACTGTTTGTTGTCATGGGCCCCTTTCAAGAGAAAGTGATAGAGTCAATATTTTAAATTAGTAAATATGAATAAACAAAACAAATATTTCCCCATAGAAAATGTGCCTAAGTTCCCTGGCCATTAAGCCACTGTTTTTTTGCCCCACATCTGCCAGTGCTGAGAGGATCAAGAGGGGACAAGGATGGACCACGAGCAGAGGCTGCCGGGTTAGTTGCCACAGGAGGGATGGTTTGGAACCGACTGACCTCACTGTACAGGGAGTCGGCGACGTCCATTCTGTTCTGGTGGAAGAAAACGTTGGCCATGTGGAAGTACCCTCCAGAGACAGCCACGCTGTTTGTCCCGAAAGCGCAAGAGGCGTAGTAGATCTGCAATCCGATTGAGAAGCCATGCTCCCAGGGCCAGAAGGAGCATCCAAGAGAAAAACCAGGTTGAAATCGGGAATTAGGAAAGGTGATGTCATGGCAATTGCGGATGGAATGGGAACATCTGTCATCCTCACCCGCACGACTTCCACTGTGACTACTGCTACCCACAATGGCATTCACACCCCAAACATGGTGGTCACAGGGGCAGTGTGGGGCGGCCCGCCCGAGGGTCTAGCTAAGCCTTACATCATTGGCCAGGTGGCGCAATGACTCCTCAAAGTTCCCCTTGGCAGCATAGAGGAGGCCCAGGTTGCGATGCAGCTTAGACTGGGTGGTGCTGCTGGACTGAGGGTTCTTCAGGATGATCCAGTGGGCCTGGGAGAGATATTCCTCTCCTTGGGGAAGGTGCCCAAGCCCTGGAAGGAAGGAAGGAAGGAAGGAAGGAAGGAAGGAAGGAAGGAAAGACCGGCCAACAAAATATTAGTAATTTCTCTCTCTCTCTCTCTCTGGCCATATGTCAGGAATCCTGTGATGGGGGTTGCTACATGGCAGGGGGCTAGACTAGATGCCCTTGAGGTCTCTTCCAACTCTAGGATTCTATGACTCTCTCTCTCTCTCTCTCTCTGTGTGTGTGTGTGTGTGAGAGAGAGAGAGAGAGAGAGAGAGAGAGACAGCAGTATGTGGATTTGTGACTCTAATTTGAGTAGCACCGATGACCTGGCTCAGACTCGACACTATTTTTTCTTTGTTTAGTTTTCTTTGTTTGTTTTTAAGACTTGGACTTGACCCACAACTGGTACCCATTTTTCCAAGTTGTGTATCTGAATCCCCTTTGGCCTCGCTATCTGCCGCCGCCACCACCATCCTAAGAGGCAGCAGGCCCACCCTCCTTACTGGGAACCGGGAACCACCGCCTGCCTGCCTTTTAGTTCACACACCCACTGCCCAGCTGATCGGCTGGAATTTGTGGAGAGGCAGGGGCGGGCGGGCTGGCTCCAGGAAAGGAATCTCGGGCAATGCTGGGACATTCTTTCCTCTTCCTTGGGGGGCTCCCCAGTGGCTGCAGTCCTTCTGCCTCTCGTTCCCCGGGTGCACCAGGAGGGAGGGTGCCAAGGCTTGGGATTGCAGAGCGGGTGGTGCACAGCCCCTGGTCTACACCTGGCTGGGATCTGCAGGTCACTCACTTGAAAAACCACGCCGGGCAACGTTGTGAGGGCAGCGGCCAAACTCACCCAGGCTAGCCTCAGCTAGAATGAGAAACGCCGGGACCAGCTCCACGGAATCTGAGCCGTGGACGCTGATGCTGAATTTCAGGGAATGCAGCGCGGCCGGGATGGCGCTCTCGTGCTTGCCTTCAAGCAGGAAATTCTGGGCAATCGTCTGGGTCAGTTCTGCCAGGAATTTCTGGGGGAAAGGAAAAAGGATAACCGAGGGCTGTTGGCAGGTTGAATTGGAAGGAGGCTTCTCTCTCTCTCTCTCTCTCTCTCTCTCTCTCTCTCTCTCTCTGTGTGTGTGTGTGTGTGTGTGTGTGTGTGTGTGCAGAGGAGGTTTGGGGCCCCCAAACACAGTCACGGGAAGGCTGAATTTTACTTCCCTTGTACCATAAATCTACATTAAAATTTGGGCCATCATAATTAATTGGGCCCTACCATGTTTTAAACATGCCTCTTGTCTTGAATCCAGGCATTCTGGTTTGCCCGAGTCAAATGATGAGGCAAGAGGCAAAGAGTGCCAGAGGGGAATGCCTCATTCATGACTTGTTCTTCTCTCATGGTTTCTGGGCCCAGTCCTTGTACAGACCTTAGAAATTGAGTTTGGACTATAACATCTAGCATTTCCCCCCCCCCCCACACACACACACAAGGGGTTGTTGGTGCTGCAGTCCAAACAGCAATTTCCCCAGACTCTTAACTCGAAGCATCCCGTTCTGCAACACGTGATGAGTTCTGCCACAACTCTACATACACAAGAGAGCAATAAAACTGAATATTCAGTGGAGGAAGAGGCAAACCAGAATGGATGCAAACAAGCTCCTCAGAAGAGTTTCTTTAGACACAGCACTGCGACTGTTGGGGCCAGAAAGCTTTTTCGCTTTGTTGCATCACATCTGAATATAGAACATACACAAATGTGTGAATCACAGGCACAAAAGGTGTGGGGGGTGGAATTGCTTTGCTTGCAATGTCCTACGTAAACCATCAGCTAGCTGCTTTCCCTTTGCGCCTGCACAAAAATGGAGTCTTAAATCTGAAGTCTATTCAGAAGGATCGTATAACCATCAAGTGCGGTCAAACCAATTTTGATACAGCATTAGTTTGCTGAATGTGTTTATCATGTTTAATTATTATATGTAAAATGCAATTTTTATTTTATTGTTTTAACTTTACTTGTACACCGCCTGGAGTTGCTCTTTCAATTAAACTTGGTGGTATATACTGTAAATCCAAAAATAAATAAAGAGATAAATAAATAAATAAACCACAGCCAGAGAGTGAAACCAATGGAGCCCTCCAGCCAGCTATTCAGCATTTGACATCAACACATAACAAGGGAGTTGTTGAATCAGGTACAGCAGCCAGAGATGAGAGCCATCTCCAGATGTTTAAAGGACTGCTAGATGGCAGGCGGGGCGTACTCGTTTCCTGCTGCTCCAGAGGGTAGGAGTCATAAGAACATAAGAAGATAAGAAGAGCCATGCTGGATCAGGCCAACAGCCCATTTAGTCCAGCTTCCTGTATCTCACAGGGGCCCCACCAGATGTCTTTGGGAACGCACGAGAGTAGATCTCTGTCTCCTAATCCCACTCCCCTGCATCTGGCCCTTGAAGGACCCCAGTTTTAAGCCTGGAGATGACACATCTCCCTCATGGTTTGTAACCTGTGATGGACTTCTCCTCCAGGAATCTGTCCAATCCCCTTTTGAAGGCATCCAAGCCAGATGCCACCACCACCTCCTGTGGCAGGGAGTTCCACAGACTAACAATGCGCTGGGTGAAAAAATATTTTCTTTTGTCTGTTCTTACTCTCCCAGACCACAATGTGAGTGGATGTCCCCTAGTCCTGGTATTTTGTGAGAGGGAGAAGAGCTTCCCTCTATCCACTTTACTCATGCTCTGCATTATTTTGTATGTCTCAACCATATCCCCCCCTCAGGCGCCTTTTTCCCAAGACTATAAGAGCCCCAAATGTTTTAGCCTTTCCTCATAAGGGAGGTGCCCCAGCCCAGTAATCATTTTAGTTGCTCTCTTTTGCACCTTTTCCAGTTCCAAATGAAAGGAAAGTTTTAGAGAGTGTTTTGGAAAGGAAAGAGGATTGTGCCTGAACTCTAATTACAGTACAGTAGACCTGCATATAACAAACAGTTTGTATAACATAAAATCTGTACAACCTAAAAAATTCTGGAGATAGGGGAAATTTGCTTAACAGAATTGCCTATGGGGCGAATCCATATAACATAAAAATGGTCGCAATTTGGGATTACTCCGTTTTCAATGCATTCCTATGGGAAATATGTATCAAGGAAAATTTGCTTAACAGAATTTCATTTGGAACAAATTAATTTCATATAGGTGAGAGGCTTTTTCTTTGCTGACACCGTTCAGTTTCTGCAGTTTCCAGATATTTACTCAACACGGAGGGACCCGCTGTTACTTCAAGTTACAGATAGATCTAATTTCCTCGGATAAACTGATCAGGACCGAGCCTTTTATTTACTTGGTCTTGGCATCCCTCTCTCCACATATTTCTGTACGACTGCAAATCAGACCCCTTCTAGTTATGAGCAAAATAATGGAGGTCTCAGCCCCCAGTCTCCTTCCATTCAATGCATCCACCCACTCCCGATCAGCCTCAGGCTGTCCCCTCCTTGGCCTACCTCCCTGCTTATCTTCTGCTCCCGCGCGTGCTTCCGTTCTTTCTCGGAGTTGTAAAAAGGCGGTGCGGTACGCAAGGGGACGAGCAGCGGGCAAATCTTCTCGTGGGCGCTGGCCCAATCGGCATTCTGGTGTTCAACATCGCTAAGAGAAAAAACAAAATCCTGGTCTTAGCAGTACAAGGGGTTACAAGGTGACCGCTTCATAAGAACGCAAGAAGAGAGCCCTGCTGGATCACACCAAGGGCCCATCTAGTCCAGCTTCCTCGATCTCCCTGTGGCCCCACCGATTGCCTCTGGGAGTACATGGGGCAACTAGATCCCTGTCTCCTGAAGCCATTCCTCTGCATCTGGCACTTTGAGGGACCCTCCTTTTAAGCCTGGAGAGAACACACCTCCGCATCATGCATTGTAACCTGTGACGGAACTTTCCTCCAGAAATCTGTCCTGTATAGGCCAAATTAATCTGTTATCCCGCTGCCATACTTATTTCCAAACTGTTATAGCACAGCTGGTGTGTGTAGCTGCCTGTAGAGTGAATCGGTGGATAAGGGTCCTGTGGATAAAGAGGTCCTATTGTATTCTGAGCAGTTTATGTTGTCCAAACATTTCAAGGCGGCTTTGGACAGAAGAGAAGCAAGGGAGCATATCGGTCTTGCGAGAACTTGCACCTTGAATGATGCCGTGACATTAACCAGTGGCTAGCTGATGCTGCCACATGTGAGTGAAACAAGCCTTGTGATCTGCCTGCATCTCAAGGGGGGTGGGGGAGAACGATATCTGCTCCTCCCCCCAGATCCTGCACGTGTTAATCAGCCTAGCTGTCAACAGACTAACAATCCCCTGACCTGATTTTGGATGTATTCAGCTGAGATTCTGCTGAGCGGGAGGTCCTGCCTGTATAAAAAACACAGGCCCGTGCTGCTTCTGCAAGGGATGTCAACGTGAAGGCAGCGATTTCGGTGAAGAACCAAAACCCTTCACGTGGGGCGATACAGTGCCAGTCTGGCAAGCACCATAACCCAATGTTTGCCTGGATGGGTTTTCTACTCCATAGCAGCTCTGCAGGACGACTAGCCTTCGAGTCTGCGATGGCAGACAGCCACGTGAGTTTGCTGCCAGACCAGCGACCGAGAACACGGCAGTGTTAGTTGCCACAAGCGGAAAGGATAGCCCTTTCAAAGAATCATTGTGGGGTTGGAAAGGACCTTGGAGGTCTTCTGGTCCAACCCCTTTCCCAAGGCAGGAGACCTCATGCCATCCTGGGCAGGTGGCTGTCCAATCTTTTCTTAAAAACCTCCAGCGATGGGGCACCCACAACATCGGGAATCAAGCTGTTCCCCTGTGGAATGGCTCTCGCCACCAGGAGATTCCTCCTCCTTCCCAGGTTGGCTCTACTGTACCTCTGAGGAGTTTCCACCCATTGGCTCTTGTCACTGCACCTCAGGTGCCCCACAGAGAATAAATCCATGCCCTCTTCCCTGTGGCAACCCTTCGGGTATTGGAAGACTGCTAGCATGTCTCCCCTCCGTCTTCTCTTGGTCAATCTACGCATGCCTAGTTCTTTTAGTCATCCTTTACACAATTTAACCTCCACTTCCCTTATCATCTTAGGTGCTCTTCTCTGCTCTTTTTCTAGGATCTCTGTGTCTTGTGGTGATTAGAACTGGATACAGGATTCCACATGTGGCCTCACTAGGGCAGTCTAGAGCGGCATCATCACTTCCTGTGATCCTGCTGCGGTCCTCCTCTTGATGCAGCCCAGGACATTTCTTAGGGAGGAGACGTACTTCGAGACAGCTCAGACACATGGCACTAAATAAGAAGGGGGGGGGGGGGGGAAGGCTGCAAGGTCTTCACCATTATCCCCCAGTCCTGCCAGAATGTGCCTGCAAATTCCTTGCTGGTTTCCCACCCACCTCTGCCCATGTGGTGTGACCAAACTCAGGTGAAATATAGAACTTTCCTGACTGTATCAGAGGCACCGTTGTCCCACTTGGGAGGCGATTGCAGGAGGAAACCTGTGAACTAAGGGGGATCCTTTGCAACACTGATTACAGCAGACTCAATTATAATTGCAAATGTTATCCATAGGATGGTTTCCGGCTTCCCTTTCATCACCAAGTTTTTGCCACTTCATTGCTCGAAATACTGTATTTCTAGGCATTTTGCTTTTAACCTTGTAAATGTTTTCAGGCAGTGGATAATGGGATCATGGGATATGGATCCCATGCATAAGGGGGAGGGGGTGTGCAGTCCTACTGTATATGCAAGTTTGCAAATACAGTAAATAAATAAACAAATAGTGATTAAAATCTTTAAGGTCCTGAGGTCTTTCTTTTAAAAAAAATCAATGGTAGAAATCGAGTTTAACAGAGCAATTAAGAATGTTTGGCTGATACCGCACCGCTTCTCTCAGAGGGAACTCCGTGGGTGGTTTACAAACAGAACAACCCTAAACTATTAAAATCACCACAAATTCAAATCAAATAATCAACAACAACAAAAAAGGGGATTTATTTGTTTGTCCCAGCCCTTCTTGCCGATCTCTTTGTTGTATGCTGTTTGGGGTTCCGTTTTATCCCTTTTTATTTGATTTATTGTTGGGGTTGTTTTGGGTGAACTGTTTATTTGAGTAATTTGTTGTACACCGCCCAGAGTTCCCATGGGACATTTGGGCGGTTAACAAGTACAAAAACAAGTAAATAAATAAATAAATTTATATACTCCTTGATCGATGGATGGATTGACTAACTGGATTTCTATAGCGCACAATTCCGCCCACCCCGGCTTTCTTGGGCGAGGCCTCGAGTCACGTTTACTCTGGAGTAAAGCTCCCCTGAACCTGATGTGGGGAGGGGGAAGAAGAGAAGGGGCAGGAGGGAGACTACTCGTGAGTAACCCTCCCTCCCCGCCCCCCCTCCGTCTATATGGACATGGCAATGGCGCCGCTGCTGAGCGCTACCGCTTCACCGGGCGAACACCTGCCTGCCTGCCTGCGGACGCTCTCTCACCAGTAGTAAGTGACCGCGCAGCCCCCGCAGCGGACCGTGGCCGGGGCGAGACACAGCTCGCAGCGGAGCTTCTTCCCGCGAGGCAGCGCCAAGGGCACCAGCGCCTCGGTCTGCATCTAGGCCCCGGTTGCTAAGGGCGCCGTTGCTAAGGGCCTTTTCTCCCCCTCTAAAGCGGGAGGCGGGACTTCCGGTGGCTTGGAGCTGGCGCTCTCCAGGACGCCTCCTCTAGCAGAGTCCGCTGAGGAACCATGGAGGCGAACTCTGGCTTAGAGCGCCAAGTGTTGAAGCTACTATTTCTGGGAAGATAAAACGAAGTAAGACATAAATGATAAAAAAGCCGCGATTTGTTTTTCATAAACTGAGGTGCTGGTGGTGGCGGGGATGGATGAAATGCATTGATAAGGGTAGAGTGGTTGCTAGGCAGCTGGAGGTGTCTGGGGGCGGGACTTCCGGTGCGGGGTGGAAAGTGGCGTCAGGGCACGCCCTTCCCAGAAGCGGAAGCTGGAAGCGGCAGCGGCGGCAGTGCCGGCGGGTTGATGGCGGAGTCGGCAGCAGCGGCGGTGCCGGAGAGCCCGGCCTGGGCGGCGGCGGAGGGTCGCGTGCGGGCCTGGGCGGGGGCGCAGCGGTCCCGCGGGCGGCGGGTGGCGCTGGTGACCTCGGGCGGGACCCAGGTGCCCCTGGAGGCGCGGCCCGTCCGCTTCCTGGAGAACTTCAGCAGCGGGCGGCGGGGGGCGGCCTCGGCCGAGCGGCTGGTGGCGGCCGGCTACGCGGTCTGCTTCCTCCACCGGGCGCGCTCCGCCTTCCCTTGGGCCCGCGCCTTGCCCCCGCCCGGGCCGGCCCTCCTCGACCTACTCCAGGTCCACGGCGACGACGTCCGGGTCCGACACGGCGCCCTCCCGGGCCTGGCTCCGGCCCTCGAGGCCTACCGGCGGGCCCGGGAAGAAGACGCCCTCCTGGCCCTCGAGTTCACCGGCCTGACCGAGTACCTGGCGCTGCTGCGCGCCGCCGCCCGCGCCCTCCACCCCCTCGGTGAGTGAGTCCTCCTCGCGGGAGGGGGGCTGGGGGGGGACGGGGCTCCTGGGGGGACTCCGCCGCCCAGCATCCACGCTCCCCTGGGATGGTGGTGGAGAGGAATGAGGGAGAGGATGCTGGGTGGTGGAGTCCCAAGAAACCAAGCCGGAACCGCAGCGCTTGGATGCGCGCTTCCCCGGGGCTTCCAGAGATCCCCTGGTGTGCCTTGTCCTGTTTGCTCTTGGCCAATGCTGTGGGAAGGTCGCCTTTTTCGAAGGGAAGCACCTGCCAAGGAAGGGAGAAATGAAAAGCGCCAATGGTTTCTGCTGATTATTCCGGCCACAGTGCTGTGCGTGGGAAAAGGGACTGTGAACCCAAGGACTTCTGCCCTAAAGGGCCTTAGACAACACTCAGTTGGGATGAAGAGCTGGTTGCTTTGGCAGTCATAGAGGTGAGGATGATGCCCAAGAGGAGGGGGAAAAGATGTGTTTGTGAATGAGACAATTGGTGCTGTTCAAAACACAAGTTTCAGAGTAAAGCATTTGGAAGGAAAGATGTTCTAAAGCTGTGCTTTTTAGAAAGGAGGTTATTTGCCGCTCTGATATGGATTGGCGCCATTATAGATGCAAGGGCAGCACATGATGCCGTAATCCCTGAATGAATAATAATGGGTTTCTGTCTAGCTTTGAAGAGAGTCGGGCCTTGCCACTTGAATACTTTATTTATGAGATCAGCGTAGGCGCCATGGAATGAGACCGTATCAAGGTGTGTCTCTTCTCAACAGAGGAACCTCAGTCCAGTTAATTTGAGATGGTTTGATATTGCCTAAAAGCAGTTATGAGAAGACAAGATTCACCACAAGAAAGAGATAATGCTAGAAAAAGCTGAAGGCAATAGCAAGAGAGGAGGATCTAATTTAAGATCGATGGACACCATGAAGGATCAATGGCTTTTTAAATTTTCCAAGACCTGAGCAGAGGTTCTTGGTGGCAGGAACTTTTGGGAGTCAATAATGATAGAACAAGGAAGGTGGGACGGGCTCAGAAGACCATCCAGTGCAGGCTCCTGCTGAGTGCAAGTTAAGGTATAGTAGACTGATGGGTGTCTAGCTTTCTCTTGAACGCCTCCAGTGTTGAAGAGTTCATGACTTCCTAAAGTAATTCATAGCTTTGCCATAACTTTGAAGCAATTTGAAGCAACATAAAGTATAAACCACAATGGCTGTACAGCAGGCAGTTTGGGACACTATGCTTCCCCTGACCTGTGTTATCCATAGGATCTTCTCCCCCTCTCTGATCCTCCCTTAGGTTCCAGTGCCATGTTCTATTTGGCAGCCGCTGTGTCTGACTTCTACATCCCTCCTTCCGAGATGCCTGAACATAAGATCCAGTCAACAGATGGACCCCTCCAGGTGAGGCTGACGGCTCCTGGGAGCTTGGCTCAGAAGAGGCTTGTGATTCCGTGAACCTGCTGTAGAGCGCTCGAAGAGTTGAATGTAGTTTGTGCTTCTCACCCCTGCTCACGGAGACCTTGCTAGCTTTCCTATTGTTTTATTAAGAGAACAGAGCATTTTGTGGTGGTTTGAAGATCAGCACATCTTGTTTGGCATAAGCGTTGGCTGGCCATAGGGCCCTTCTTTGCATATCCAGGGTGTTGCTTGATCAGACAGTGTATATGAAATGCAGTGGAAGTCTGGGGGTGGGGTGGGGAGAGAGAATCCAGCATTGTGATGGTCCATCGGTGTCATTAAGGAAAACCTCACAAGGAGAAGCCATGTAGGTTGGGCTGTTCTAAAGCAAAAACTGGAAAGATGGGACCTGCAGAGGGGGAGGAGTTGTGGGAGGAAAGCTGGAAAGACTAGAAGGGCATAAATTTCCTATCCTCCCCTGTGCCTCTGCCGGCTATAATAAGGGCCTCTGTAATTGAATTAGTTTGATATTTCTAAGTTTGGTTGATCATCAATTGGGTATACTGTAGTTGGGATTTGGGCCAACCCACTAGTGGGCATGACATCTTTTAGAGGGCAACATAGAGGAATCATTCTACACACACACTTTTTTTTTTAATTGGGGGAGGGAGAGTTGGAAATTACCATCAAAGCATTCAGTGCATGCAGAAAAATCCTTGGGAGGTCTTAGCCATCCAGGTGAGTTTATTTGGAACTTGACTCATGACAACTGGACTTCTTTTCCTGAGAGACTGAAACATTTAGCTGCTTATCCAAACAGCTTCATTAGTCTGAGTCAGCCTTGGGAGGGTACAACTGTGTTCCTGTGTGGAGAATTTGGCATAGATCCACATTTTAAAAACATGGCTGAGATAAGCAGAGGCGCATTGTGGGTTTGGGGTGTGCCAACGGGCATTTTATTGGTAGCACCCACAGCCAGTTCTGCTTGCTTCTCATGACCTCTGGAATTGCAGCATTTGCCACAGAGGTGTGTGTAGACAGAAAATGTCTGTGGAGCTCTGTTTTATTAACAAAGCACCAACCAAGGGTGTGGTGCTTACACCAGTAAGGATAAAGACCTTGAACTGTCCTCTGAAATTAGATGTTGTCAGAGTTTTGTGCACTTTGCATTTCTTCATGGCGCTTCCAACCCCAGCCAGCATTGCCCAACACCAAAGTGTATTTAGAAATATTCAGAGCAGTCTTAGGCAGGACGACAGGAACAGCAGCACATATTTCTCCTTCATACATTCCATTATGTTCCACTCAGCTCTTCCTTCCCTTTTAGTCTCATAGGGGTTTTACGTTTATGTTGCATTCGACCCATCAATGTTGAATCATTGCTACACATGGTTTATGTTACTTCATTTCAGCGAGCTGCCGTTCACACCAGGTTTTCAGCTGTGCTTATTATCATTGGCTTTCAACAAGTAAATTATATTCCTTAGTGGACGTGGTCTGTTTGGCCGTGTTCTGGAAGTTTTTCTTCCTGAAATTTTGCCAGACTCTGTGGCTGGCATCTTCACAGGGCAAGGACGTCAGGGAACTAGGAGTTGTCTTTCTGCCTGAGCTCCTTGCCCTCTGAAGATGCTGGCTGGCCACCGAGTCTGGCAAAACATCAGGAAGAAAAACTTTCAGAACATGGCCAAACAGCCCGAAAAACTCACAACAATTGTCAGATCCTAGGTGTGAAAGCCTTTGACAAAACCAAGGCATTTATTTCATTTACACAGGAACATCAGCCTCTTTGTATTTGACAATTGTGCCAAAGCCCCTGCATGTGGGGAGAAATTTTAAGTTTGAGCTTCAGTTTTGAAGAGATTTGTATGTTTCTCTGAAGCTGGTGTTTCTTTGCAGATCACCATGAAGATGGTGCCAAAAATGTTGTCCCCTCTGGTGAAAGAATGGGCTCTCGAAGCCTTTGTGATCTCGTTCAAGCTGGAAACCAACCCCGCCATCCTGATTGAGAAGTCCCGGCAGGCCTTGGAGAAATACCGCCATCAGGTGGTCATTGCCAACCTGCTGGAGACCCGAAGAACCTCAGTGATCGTGGTGACTCGAGATTCGGAGACCCAGTTGTCACTTTCGGAGGATGAGCTCGCCCGGGGCCTGGAAATCGAGGCAAAGATTGTGAGCTACCTAGAATCCCAGCACGGGGATTTCATGCAGCAGGGATCCTCGGCTAACAAGCAAAGTGTCTGAATCCTTAAATCATAACCAAAAACGGTTTTGAGGTGGTGGTGGTGGTGATGGTGGAGGACTTGGAAGACTTATCTGTTATTGACAAACAGAGCTTCCTCAGCGACTGTGTTGTACGGGATAAAAAGAGTAAACCAGTGACACTACATGACTCTTTGTACACAGCTGCTGCTTGCTGGATAAAAATGTACATGTATATAAATATCAGAAGCATTCCAAGCTCGTGGCTCGTCTCACTATATGCCCTCTCCCAAGTCAGGTGTTTTGTGTGTGCTTTTTTCTACCTCAGTCATAGTTTGTGTGTCTTTCCTCCTTGTGGACCAAGTTTCCCCAAAATCATCATGTCGTAAGAACTAAAATGGAATGCCCTAACTAAGCCAGGTTTCTAAGATTCACCGTGGCCTTGTGGGATCAGTCCCTCTTTGCCAAAGAGAATGCTGCAACACTGCTTTTGTCGCATGCAAAACAATATCCTCCTATGGAAAGCAAAAAATAAAAGAAAGCACGTTGAAGCAGAAAACCTCTGCTGGGCAGTACTTTTTATTTGTGCCAAAAATGGGATTTTAGTTGCTTGGAATAAAGAGTTATTGTCTGTGTAGGGTTATTGGTTTTTGTTCATCTTTGTCTTTAGAAATGTGTGCAAACTTTAAAGCAGGGGCTTGTTTTCAAAATGGCTTGCTCATAGCCGTGTTAGCCCCATTGGGTCATTCTAAGAAAAAATAGCCGTAATAAATGAAGGGATTTCTGGCTTTGTGTTAAAACATTATTGTGGGATAGTTTCCTAGTTTCCCTTGATGGGAATTCACCTTCACAACATTTGTCATTGGTCCTTTTTCCAAGGAGAAAGGCGGGGTGAAAATACTCTAAAATAACTAAAAAAAGTAAGATCCACATAGCCATTGTGGTTGAGGCGGTACTGTTGACTCTCATGAGACAGTTTCTGCTTTATCCCATGGCATGGTTCCTGGCGTGGAGGATACGTGGCACTTAGAAGAGTGGGAGTAAGTTTTCCCTTATGATGGTGGTGATTGCAGGGAGAACAGAGCATAGACTGGCAACGGCCACTGTTGAGCCCTCTCATGCATGTTCTGAGCTCCTTTGACCACGATTCAGAAGGGAAGTCTGAATGAACACCTGCTGTTGTCTTCCAAAAAAAGCAGTGGGAAGAAATCACAAGAAGCAGATGGGATGCGGGATAGCCTTCACTTTCTAGAGCAGCAGGTTATCTGGAATTTGAGTCACGGCAAGTGGACTTCTTGAGAAATCAAAATGTTTCGCTGCTCATCCAAACATCTTCGTCAGTCAGAGCTGCAGGTTCTTTGTGCTGCATAGCTCAGGGGTTTAGGTATCTCTGGGTATGGAGCCAGAGGTTGGGAGTTCGATCCCAACCCCCCCCCCCTTGAGAGGTTCTGGACTCCCCTGATCCATAGGGTCTTCTTTCAGGTCTACAGTTTTTTAAAAAAGGGGTTTTTATTATATTATTGCCATACAAGCAGTCTGTCCTTTTACACTTTAGGCTTATAATTCCTATTGATTATAATGACCTTCCGGAAGACGTCTGTGGACTACAAATCCAACAGTCCTCCAGCCAGGTGCATATAAGGGCACTGTCGTGGTTGTTGTAGTCCCCAAAATAAGGTACCTTTCCCCACTTTGGAAGAGGTCCCGCCCACCCTGGAAAGATTCTCCCTAATTGGGAACCCACCACCTCTGCCGGACGCGGATTGGATGGCGGGTGGTAGGCGGTGCGCCTGGTTGCCATGGCTCCAGCTTCACAACTGGTGGAAGGGCGGTCCAGGGCTCTCTCCTAGAGCCGAGCGGGGTAGGCCGCGTTGCCATGGTTTCCGCGGCCTACCCTCGCCCGCCCGCCCGCCCGCCGCGCCTCGAGTTGCCCCGCCGGCCCGGCCGGTGAGTGCGGGGACGGAAGAGACTCGGCGGCCGCGGGTTGGGTTGGGCTGGGGGGAAAGCCCAGCCTGCGGAGAGACTCCCCGGTGGAAAAGGGGTCGGATGGTACACTGCTCCTGTCCACGGAGGCTCCGCTGAGCATTGGGTGCTGGCGGTTGGTTTCTCTCTCTCTCTCTCTCTCTCTCTCTC